>WBMW01001908.1:243556-266243 GCA_013396635.1 Penelope pileata | reverse complement strand
GTTCTTACCTTCTCTTTCTGCAATTTGGGCAGTGTGACTAGAGCCTTTGCCAGTCAAGACTGAGGCAAAGAAGTCATTGAGCACCTCAGCCCTCTCCACATCCCTCGTGACCAGGTCTCCAGTTTCCTTCCAGAGAGGGCCCACATTTCCCTACCCTTCCTTTTATCATTGATATACCTATAGAAATTCTCCTTGTTCCCCTTTATCTCCCTGGCTAGATTTAATTCTATCTGGGCTTTAGCTTTCCTAACCTGGTCCCTGGCTGCTCAGACCACCTCTTACCCGTTCCAGTTTCCACTCCCTATAGACTTTCCTTTTGTGCCCTAGAAGGCCCAGGAGCTCCTTATTTATCCACGGAAGCCTCCTGGCATTCTTGCCCACCTTCCTCTTTTTTGGGATGCACTGCTCTTGGGCTTGGAGGAAATGGCCCTTGAATACCAACCAGCTTTCTTGGGCCCCTCTTCCCTCCAGGGCTTTGTCCCATGACACCCTGCCAAGAAAAGGTGAAGCAAAGGTGTGTCATTGAATTACTTCATGCAGAAAAAATGGCACCCATTGACATTCATTGACACTTGCTGAATGTTTCTGGAGACCAAACAGTGGATGTGAGCACAGTGAGGTGGTGGGTGGTGGATTTCAGCAGTGGCTACAGTTACAGTGAGTCATCTTTTCTGGTGCAGATTTTTATGAGCGTGGTGTGGAGGCTCTTGTTCATCGCTGATGAAAACGCACAGCTACTGGTAGTGACTATGTTGAAAAATAGTGTTTTGTAGCTGAGAATCTGCTCTATCAAATAGTGTTATTGTGCTCTTTGTACCTGTTGTGGTTTCTGTAGAAATAAATAGGAGGCACTTCATTCCGAGTGACATATATATATAGGTGCTGACACAAGGACTTGGCCCATTGCATGAACTGCATTATTTCCACACACTATAACCCTAGATAAAACAAAAAAAATAAAAGGAAAGAAAAAAACCCTTCACTCATGGCAAACTTTTTAGAGAATTCTGGATAGAAAGAGAATACAAGCCATCCAAAGTGTGAGCAACCCCACTGCAAAACAATAAGGAACATCCAGAAAGCCAGATCATACTAACCAAACAGCCTGGTGTGTCTTTGTGGAAAAACAATGTCATTTTACAGTAGGTAGCTCTTCTGCCCCTTTACCAAATAAAGCCTGAAATAAAAAGTTTACTTTTAGTCTTTGACTTAAATTAAAAACATTATTTGAAGATATTTGTAAGGAATTAACATAGAATCCTGCCAAATATCATGCTCCCTGTTTTGCCAAGACTGTGTCATGATTTTGTTTCATCATGATCTTATTGTTGGATAAAATAAAATTTTATTTGTCATCTATAAAAAGAAATTATTGAAATGAAAGTATTTTGTTAAAATTTATTATTTTATTCTAAGCCCATAAAAGCAAAATTTTTCCCCCATTCATCATTTTAAGTGGTGGGAAACACAGAATTTAATGTATTTAGAAGATAAAATGAAATTCAGATAAACAAAAGCATACAACATTCATCTCATATGTTAATTCTCAAGCATGCACATCTTACTTGTTAAAAAGAGAATTCTTTTATTAATACTCTTGTAACCATCCTTTGCCTACCTTTGTCCTATTTTGCTGGGCAATGGGATGGGAATATGTGATGCTACTCACAGGAACATTTTCAGATCTCTACCAGGAGGAAGAATACACTTTTGGAAGGCACTTTAGCCAGCTCCACCTGCACAGCTTGCCTGCTTTCAAGCCTGACAAAATGCTCTATTATGTTTTGTGTGTCCAGCTAGCTTAAAACTTGAATCCAGGCTTATGTTTATAGAATAGTGGGCTATTGTTTAAGACAAGAATCCACATTATGCATTCCACAATGTGCTGTGTTAGAGCAAAAAGTCCTGAGCTGGTGCATCCTCTAATTATCTTGGGTTCGTACAAAAGTCAGTCTGAGAAGTGAAACTTGTGGAGACAGCCCCCTCCTCACGTACTTTGCTCAATCTCAAATATGACACTAGCTATCAGCTTTGCTTCCAGAAGTTTTCCAGACCTCTGCTGTTTCTTTTTGGTCTGCCTGTCTTTGTCTGTTATTTTTCTCTAAGTCGACATATTCAAAACAGAGCCTAAGAATGCAAAGATTATCCACTTCCAGTATCTTCTCTTACTGGACAGACCCATAAATTATCTGCTGATGAATGACAGCTTATTGTTCTTTCTCATTACAGTAACATGTAAATCTACTGACTGTGACTAGGGAAACTGGGAGCTTGTTTGCCCTATAAACTTTCTCAAGTGCCTGCTGGAGGCACAGTGTGTTTCCCAATCACTGTGCCTCACTAGCAATCTCTGAGAATGCAAAACAAACAAATAATCCTAATGTGCATAGCACGTGACAGGCAGGAAGGATATATTTTAATGTAAATTGACTTTAAAGTTCTCAGGCTGAAGTGCCTGAAGTGTTTAGAAGTTAGCTGATGGTGTATAATAGATGCTTAGTCTTTTTTTCTTGTTTCTTGGTGTAGAAAACAATGATTGGCTGGGCTGATTATAGCCCTACACGTCAAAAAAGTGCAGGTTCTTCTTAATACTACAAAATCAGTTCTTGCATGAGCAGGCTTAATGCATGGTAAGCTATATGGTGTAGACATAAATTTTGTGTGCTAGAAATTGAAGTGAACTTTGCTTGTATGACATATCCATGTAGATATGGCCAATAGCTGTTAGGTTATGTTGCAGCTCATATTTATTGCTTGAGTTAAAGTAAAAATCAGCGCCATGCAATTTTATTCAATTCAGGGAAAAAAACTAATTGTCCTTCTGCCAAAGTTTAAGTGCTACATTTTTTCATTAGAATTTAACAAATGTTCATCTTAAAATAGACTGACAATGGGTCAAACTGTTCCACTTTATCTGTTATGAACTTAAAATTTATCAAAGCTTGTACTCATTCTTCCCAGAGCAATATGTATTTTCACTCCTGGAATTAGCTATCAAATTCTCCTTTGAAATTACCATTTAACAGAAATAATACCCTAAAATATTTGAAAAAGATGACTGTAATAGTCTTCTGCTTTCACCTCCTGTATACAACATGTTATGTAGATATTTTGGGGCATTATTATTTTTATAAAACTTTATCTCTAATGCAGAAGTGGCTTAATTTTTTCAGGGAATATTCTTGAAAAAGATAGCTGCTTCCTTGTCTGAGCTCTGACATCCCTCTTTATCTTGGCCAGCAATGACCATTCCATGAATGCTGTTAATCAAAGTAAGCTTGGAGTATAAACTAATTCTTCCTTCTCCCTTAGATTATATTCCACTTCACCACTTGCAGACCCTCATCTTGAACAGGAACTCTTCTTGCTGTCATAATATGACTAGTAGTAATACTTGAGTAGTTAGGTGTGATCCAGTATGAGAAAGGGTATCTTAATCTTGCCCTCTCATGCTAAAGTATATTAGATCCAGGATTTAAAAAGTAGACTAAGCACTGATGGGATTAAACATATTACATATCTTTAAGGAAGGCACATTCATTCTTCGGTGTTTAGTATAAGTCCCATGTTGAACTAAATCCAGAAACGAGATGTAGATTCTGGCATATCTAAAAATGTTGAGCTGGATCTCTTGGTTCTTGCTTTGATGTGGCAATATTCTTTTAGTGCCTGAATGACATCTTGGGTAGAGGTGAAAATGTAACACTGAGCCTTTTAGTTTCATTGTGTTATTTATAACAACTATCCAAGTCAAATTAAAAGTAAACGGCTACTAATCTTTGTGTGTATGTCTATGCGTGCCCAACAGTTCCTAAATGCCACTAGGAAATTAGAGTAATTTTGATATTAAAATGATTGCTACCACTTTTGTAATAAACTGATGCGACTTTAGAAGTCTGTCCCTGATATCTTTCATGATTTAGACATCACACAAGCTATAATTGTGCTGTTAAAGGAAAGAGAGCTAATCTTTTTGCATTTGAAGTAAGCCCTCATCATCAGACCCGACAAAGCCAGACAGATCAAAAAAGAGTAAAAAAGAGCATTTAAGGAAATTAGTACAAGTGTCAGTTAAAAGGTAAAAATTAATGCACTTATTATTGAAATACAGTTGAAACCTACGTTCTTTTCATTTCTTTGATATTACTAAAGCATAAAACATTCAATTAACTTTCCATTGTGTTTGGGGGGTAGTGGGGAAAGGCAAGCATTGTCAGTGAAGTGTTAGGTGTGTAGGTGGTGTGTGCAAGGCAAAAATGATTAGATACGAGAAGAAGGTACAGCAAAGGCTTTTACTTCGCAGCCGACAAAGCCAGTCAACTCCTTTAGTGTGTTCCAGGACAGTGTTCTTGTATGCATAATGCTTTTCCTAAAAATATAGTATTGAGTCTCTGAGAAGGTAGCATGCATTCCTTTCATCCTCACCGGGGAGTATTTCTTTTCCTGATTATTATTATCTACATCGTTGAAACCTACATGGTTATGCACCTCTTTCCTAATAAAAAGTGAATACAGATAAATTGATAATATTTTGGACCATTGAATAATAGTACTTCGCAACGTAAGTGAAATAGATATATTTAAATCGTACTTACCACTAGCCATAAATATGAATTCCCATGGCTGTATTCTTTTATTCTTTGAAAGCTGTTACTAAGAGTGCTGATTTGTAAAAACTGATCTAGGAAAATTCAAAATAAATTCTTGATTTACAACTGTTCTATGTTGGCAACACCAAAGCTGCAAATAATTTGTAGTAATGCAGTAGTTTTTCCCGTCCTTTGCGCTGTTTAAAGGGAAAGTAGTTTTTTTTTTTTTTTTTTTTAATATGAGAGCACTGTAATGGTATAAAATGTAAAGAGGGAAGATACTAAGAATCATACAAAACAGGAATCTCTCTGAACCGATTCAGCTAGTTTGTTAACAAAACCTTTCTAATATATCGATGAAGATTTTTCACTCTAATTCCACCATTCCTACATTTTATTTGAATTTCAGTAATATTAAGACGGTACTGTAATGTTCAACATACTTTAATTAAAAGAAGTATTTGCTAATTGGCATAAAATATGTGTGTGATTATTTTTCCATATATTTACGATTTTGCAATAAGAGAACAGCTGCTAAATATTTTCTTACATGCTGATTCCACTTAATCAACATTCTTCTTAATGGAAGTGACAAAAGTTAGAAATTGTGTTTCACAAATGTGTTCCATGAAAACATCAGCATGATGATAAAGCCATGCCTTTTGGGGTACAAATGATCAGATCTACCATAGAACACTTCCACGTAGGAGATAAATCTTGGTTTTAAAATTCTTTGCAATACTGAGCACCTTCCAAGCCAAATGTGTACTAGCACTTAAAGAAAATATTACCAGTTTTAACACCCAAACTCACTTGATGTTTTGATTATTATTCCTATTAATATGCACATGATAGAAGTTAATGCCATCCTGACAGATTTAATGCTTTGTAAATGTGCTGAATTAAACTAGAAAGGTAAAAGCAGCCATTACCCTAAGACCTAAAAGAGAGACACTAATCAGCTGGCTTTTTTCCTCCTATCCTCTTTACAGATGGTTGGGAATACAGGTTTTATTTAAAATGCAAGGCTAGAAAAAGCTTAGCCACAGGAAAAAGAAAAGGGCTTGACCCTTATATATTGATTCCATTCTATCGATTACAAGAGATGGGGGTGGGGAGACTTTTTAAAATGTAATCCTAAAAAGGCCCAAAGGAGATATAGGTAAAAATCAGCCTTAGCTTTTTATTTACAGGACTAAAGAATTGCAAAATAAAAGGCAAAGCAGAGGGAGATCCGGGCACACACGGACAACAGAGCTGATATCAGGCCTCATAGACTCAGCAGCCAGAAGCCCTCTCCTCTCCTGGCAGGAGTGCTCAGTGCTGTCAGTGGCAGCTGTGATATCCAGCAAGGGCAGGCTCTACATTTGCTGGTAAGTTTTCTACTGTGGGCAAAGGGTCACGTTGCCAAGGTGTCTTTTTCCTTTAGCCATGCTGAATGGTATAGCAAGAAGATACCTCCCAGTCACTGACAAGCATGGAGAAAAGATAACAAGTCTGTAAACTTAAACACTGAAATAAACTTTGGGAATGAATTAGAAAACTGCAAGTTTCAGGGGCAAACAAAATGAAAGACAATTTTGCATAATATTAGCCAAGAGAGGGTCTACTAAAGGCCTTCAAAATCCTGTGGTAAGTGAGCATATGTAGTCCAGCTTCTCTGAGAAGCACTACTTCTACATGAATCCTGAAGTGTCTGATGTACTTGAGGAAAAGTCTCTGTAATTCTCACTGTCAAAGAACTAAAGCAATTCTGTGACTAATGGGAGGAAGAACTGCTCCCTTGGAATGTGCTGAAGCTACAAAGAATTCACTATAGATACATTGATGAATGCAAACAAAATAAATACAGAAAAGCATGTAATTCAAGGCAGTAATGTATATTTTAACCCAAACCATTGCTGTACTCTCCGCATTTTTACTTCACTTTTCCGTACTGCATAGCCCAGGCTGCTGACAGGACTTTCCCCATTCATTTGCCAAGAAAGCACCAATGTGCTAGATTGTTTCTTTGCATAAGTTTCTTAGAGACTTACGGAATTTTGCAGAGAGATGCTTTCAAGGCATTTGAACTATGAGGGCTGCTCCAAAAGCAATGCCTCCTATTATGTTGTCCTGCAACATCAGAGGTGGATGTTGGTGGGACAGCAGCAGAGGTTGAACCTTTCTACCAACATTTTATTCCATTTTGTTGCTGTGTGACAGATGGCAACAGTGGCAGTCTGGCAAAACGGTGCCTGACTTGGAAGTGCACACGAAGCAAAGATGTGTGACTGAATTCCTCCATGAGGAAAAAAGGCACCCATTGACATTCATCGACACTTGCTGAACATTTATGAAGCCCAAACACTGGATGTGAGCACAGTGAGGTGGTGGTGGTGAATTTTCAGCAACAGTGACAGCGGGTCACCTCCACTGATGTATGGTGTGGCATGCAGGCTCTTGCTCATCGCTGGCAAAAATGCATAGCTAATAGCGGTGACTGTGTTGAAACACAGTGTTTTGTAGCTGAGAATTTGCTCTGTCAAATAGTGTTATTGTGCTCTTTGTACCTGTTATAGTTTCCATGAAAACAAACAGGAAGTATTACTTTCAGACCAACCTACGTATAATATTTGCAAAAGGACTTCAGATTAACAAAATTCAGATTTCTAAAATGGGAAGGATCCAGTCTGGGGACCTGTTATTCTCCTTGGATGCATGCAAAACTCCCATTATGGTTAGTGATGGTTCTTCATAGGTATGTTCTCCTCACTACCCAAGCAAACTTTCACTGACGTAATTGACATCTGTGTGATATGAATATTCAGTCTCTCCAAAAAGGAGGCCATGAAGTGTGTAGAATCAGGAAATTAGGGGGTCAGAAACTCTTTTCAGGTGTGAAAGAGAAAAAAATTGTGCATATGAAGCATGTTTCAGTTTTATCAATGTGTAGTGACCTGTAGAAATAATCACAAATCTGCATATCGATTTATCCGCACTGGAGGTAGGCAGAAGCAAACTAGGACAGCATAGTGCTTTGCTTGGGCTGATGAAGTCCTGCTTAAAAAATAAATAAGATAATCATCTAGTCTATCTAGGTTCTATGGTGTAACATTACTGTATTGCTGCCACTGCTCAAACTGTCTTAGATATCTCCACATAGTCATATAGAAAAATATCCTAAATTATGATGCTGGGTAATCTGTTCTTATGCTGTGCCTTCAGAATTGATCTTACTTTATTTTTTCCATTTTACTGTGGGTATATTTTTTCAAATAAGTATTTGATTAAGAACGGTAACTAAACTTTAAAAGCCACATTTATTTCCAAATTATTTTCTTCTAGAGTTTTTATTAGTTTCACTATCATCAGCTAATTCTGCAGTGTTCCACTTCACAGTTCAGCTTTAGTACTAATAAACATGCTGAAAAATCTTGGTATAGAATCAAAGGTGAAATCAAACTATTCATAAAATTAGGTTTTTTTACTGATGTTGACTTCTGCTTAGTTTCGCTCCCATCCAAAAAAATCTATGAAGTTTTCAATGTTTGATAATTTCCTTTATACAGCAGTTTGGAAATAGGATTTTTTCAATGCCTACTATATTAAAACATTCAGGACAGTTGATTTTATCAATAATATAGTTCTTTTGCAGCAGTTAGTGACAAAAAAAGTGTTTCTCAGGGGAAGGAAATGTTTACTTACATATTTATAAACTTTCTCACTGCTTTTTCTTTTTTCTGCTTTTTTTCCTCAGCAACTTTTGCAAAATAAAGTGATGTCTGAGAAAAATGCACTGTATCATAAGGAATATATTTTACCTTTCTTTTAAGGTATTATGATGAGAAAAGCATAAATGTCATAAAGTGAATTTAGGCACTTCAGAACTCTTTTGGGCTTTGTTGAGTTTTGGCTGTCATCACCTTATTTGTACACAGCCTGCTCTCTGCAGCACACTGGAAATTGCATTCACTTCAGATGCAAAGCACTTCAGTGTGAAGCTGGGAAGAAACTACCTTGCTGTGAGGGGCTGTGAGAGGTGCCACCAGGGTGTGGAGCCGCCCAGCCTGACTGCATGCCTTGGGGCTGGGAGACCTGGGCCCTACTGCCCTTTGGCCTCAGAGACCTCCTCCACTGCCTCCCTCAGGCTCAGCTCCCGCCCAGGGAAATGAGATGGCCCTCTTGCTTCAGAGGGTTGTCATGAAGATGAAGTGCATTTGGACCTTACAGCTTTGGAGGGAGAATATGGGATCATTTAAGAACCTTAGGAAGAGAAGGCGATTAATACAGACACAGCTTCACTTTCTCTGAAGCAAATGTGAAGAGGAAAAACCACTCTATCCTTCAAAAGAGAAAAGACTGTAAGGTAAGAAAATGAAAGGCTGCTATGACTGTGGTGAAGGCTAGCACAGTACTACTTTAACACCAGTCACTGGGAATTAGCAGACACCCTACAGCCTAGTTGTATGTTACAAATGAGAGGAGATTTTAATGAAACCTTTTAATCTCCAGAGACAGTTTATGGGCTCCCCACTGCCAGGTGTGGAGCACCCAGCTCCCCTCTCCCCATAATCTCCCCTGAGACCTGGCCATGGCTGCAGCCACCCCCTCACAGCCACAATACACTTGGTGTGGGCGGCAGCAGCAAAGCTGGGATGCAATGATGGTGGGCCCTGCGTCACTATCAGTACTGCCATCAACTCACACCTTCCTGCTGCCTGCGGGGCCGGGGCTGGCTCCTGCACAGGATGGAAGTTGGAGTGTGTGGCCTGGCTCTGTCTCTGCCGTATTACATTTTGAGGGAGGTAGCACAGCCCCTCAGACCCACAAACCACTTGGAAACCCCACAGAGCTTAATGGAAGGGTTAAAGAGAAACATTTCTCCCGCTCCACAAAAGGAAAAAGAAAAGAATTACCTTTTTTTCATAGTGCATGCAGAGGGAGAAGATGCCTTGACAAGAGGTTGGGCCCCCTTCTCAGGGTGATGGCAGTCTAGTGGGAGCAGACTGGCTGGCACTGGCCACGATGTTGCAACGTGGGCCTCTGCTGCTGCCTGTGGCTTTTTCGTTATGGCCTGCATGCTCCTGGTGGCCATGTTGTGTTGTGAGTGGCCTGCCACGCCTCTGTACTTATCTTTGAAAGAGTGCAGCCATCTGTCACCTACACCTTTTTCCAAGAGGAAGGCATGAAACCCGCCTCTGCTGTGTGTATTGATAGGTCATTTTCTGGTGCTCTGTTTGCAGGAGGGATTTGTGACATGGCTACCTTCCATTGCTTCCTTGGTAGCTTTTTATTTTTTATCACTTGAGGAGGAGGTAGTGCTCCATGCTCTGGGTATGTATGAGCTTCCAGACCTTCAGCTCAGCAAAGTCCCAGTGCAGTCACTTAGACCTCTGTGAGTAAAGCCTGGAAGACAGAATCTGCATTTTGAAATGCTGTATTTAGATACTAGCAAAAGTGCTATATTAATCTACACCCAATAATAAGAAAAAGCTGCTAATAGCCATCTAGCCTCCCTTGTTTTGTTGCCACCGTTATGCTAATAATGATGAGTTGAGTGGCAAGAAAGCTGTTTTTCCTACTGAAACGAACTGATGGAGTTGCAAGAAAACAAAGATGGTGACTTTTTCCAGGAAAAAGTTATGAGGGGAGGAAACTGTTTTTTACTGGATAAGAATATTCTTTTAGGGACATTCATTTTTTCTGTTTCAATAGCAGGGAAAGAAGTTCTGTTTGGAAGGAAGACCAATTAACTGGATTTGTTTTTCACACACAAAAAGGGGCAGGGGGACATCTTACTGCATTTGTAGTCAACTCAGATTATCACATTTTGCTTTAAAATTTAAAAAAAAAATACTTCTAGGAAAGGTACACCAACTCAATATAAAGTTCATATCAAGTTTTTTTTTTTTTTTTTTAAGTGAGAGAAATAAATGTAGGCAGAGAAAGATTGGAGAAACTGAGGAGGCACTCATATCTGGAAACTTATAGGAAAGGCAAAACAAAGTTCTTCAAAAAGACTAGGAGTTTCCATATTCCAAACTCTGTTCCTTTCCAGTTGCATTCAGTGCTGTGCACCAAAAGAAATGTGAACAGCAAATGAGGAGAAACATACCACACTGTGACTTTATTAGACAGTTTTCTGCTAAATAAAGTACCAGTATTCCTAGTCTTGATGTGGAAAAGGGATGTCTGTGTATTATCTGTATTATCATTGGAGGATTCTGGCCTAAGATTTCATAAAGTAGCCTTGGGCCTCTCATGCAGCTTACCTGTGAGGATTAGAAGTTCATGTGCTGGGTAACAAGGTATTTACAGGCACACAGCTGGATCTGTGTAAGGCAGACCCTTGCATGCATCATATTTCCTGAAATCAGTGCTCTACTCATGTACTGAAATTGTGTTTTCTGGGGTCTTGTTACAATTTCAGGAGTACGGAATATTTTCAGTTAAGATTACCCAGAGGCTGCTCTCTGTTTTCTGCTCACCCATCCTTCCCAGCTTTACAGACACCCTAATTTATGTCCTGATCCATGCTCTGGGAATTAGTGTCATGGCACTGAATAAGATTGTAAAGAAGTAAAATCTTCATTTTTTTTTTTAACCTCTGTATGTTGAAGGTACTTATCTTGTTGCATGAATATGGATGATAGTTTCTTATGAATATGGAAAAGACTGGGGAGGGATGGGTCAGTGTTTAACATTAACTGCTCTTAACCTTTCCACCAGGTTGACCTCACCACAATATGATGCATAGGAGGGGTCAGGCTTAGCTGATTTTCTGTAGAATGCCATTAGTCATTTTTGCCACATCTGTTTGCCCTACAGCCTTGTTTGCCACCTATATAATTATTAGAAGACTCTTATAATTGTATTTGAAATTCTAAGTTGACACTTATGTCACAGTTCCATGGCACAGTATTATGTTTAATTTCTCTTTTGTTCGTCTCATTTAATGTACTGAAGAATTATACTCAAAAGAAGATCCCACACACTTCTTTTCCTTCCCATTACTAGTTACATGTTCCTCCCCTGCCTGCTAGAACCATCAATTTAATTAAAAAAAAGAAAAGAAGAAAAAAGCGTGTATAGGTTTGCATGCTTAACATATGAAGTGACTAAACACCTCATTTCATATGTTGTTTTCTGAAGCTGAAGTAATAAGACATTTACATTTCACTGATAGGTAAAACTAATAAACCAATAACATTACAGGGTCACGATACTAAATTAATAGTGACTTTGACATATTACATAATATAAATTGGCCCAAGTTATATTCACTTGATCCATGTACAGAGCAGGGTCTTTTTTAATTAGCTTCCTCTGCCCGGGGCAGGCTTGCTTGGGTGTCTCCTTTGGAGAGCTTTGTTTAGTCCCAGAGCACATGGGTGAGGCTCCTTAGTACTAGGATCTGTGAGAAGTTGTTATATGGCAAGTGACAGCTGGGTGGTGTGTCCATTCTCACTGGGTCAACTTTGACATGGAAGCTCTAGGAGCAGCCACAAACTGTTCATCTATGAAAGGTTATAATAGGGTTACACTGTAGAAATGGAATAGGAAGGTAATTTGGGCTCCTCAGGCAATGTTACATCTCCATGTGGTTGCACCTGATCTCTCATGAAATCTCAGAAATTCACAGCAGTGGGTCAATGCCGGTGGAGGTGATATAAGTTGATTTCAGGTTAAGATTGTGAGGCACAAAACATACTTGGAATTAGTATAGAAGGAATGTTGCAGTAAGTTTTTTTTGTTTTTTTTTTTTATGTTGCATTTTAAAGTTTTTTAGTGAGCTTTATGTTAATAAATTAAAAAAGTACTACAGAATAAGCATTTTTCTGTCACTATAAAAGAAGTGGAAATGAACGTTTTCTTATTAGTAACTTTCTATTTAGCCACAGCTGAAAACTGTCATCCACCTACTGCAGATTACTTTCTGGATTAATTATTTCAATCTGAAGTGGTTTTACTGTGACAGCAGTCCTGGTTTACCACTGCTCTTTGTCTGTCATTCTCTAAAAATTTAAATGTTGCAACAATTTTGTCAGCTAGTAGATATTTTACTCTTCTTAGTGATTGAAAACCGATGGAATAAGAACTTAAGTTTTCAAGAGAAGATGAGTAAGCACAGAAAGGTCTGATTTGTTTATTGGACTCGTGGTTAAGGTGTGTCAATTTCTGTAGCCAAGAGCAATGCAAATGAGTGATTAGTAACAGACATGGCTCTCTCTGATTTCCAGCCTAATAGATGAGGTTTCCAGAGGTATTAAAGTAGCAGAATTTTACAGAGGACAAGATTGGAATCTGTAGATTTAGAGTAAGATTTTGTTTGTTTGTGATCAGCTGTAAATACCGTAGATGGAAGTGGGTGCTTTTGGATAGCAGTGTGTTTAAAGTCAAGCTCACCTGTGTTTGAACAATTGGCTTTTGCAGCTTAAGTGTAAGTCTGGTTACAGTATTATTTGGCATTGTAGTAGTAGCAAGCTACTCAACTCAGTATTGTTATTTATGCTTATGCTATGCACTTCCAACATAATTTAAGTGAGATAACTTTGTCATTGTGTTAATTACTGTGGGCATGTATTGCATGATACAGAATACTTTCTGAGCAAATTAGCTGCATGCTAGGAGCTCCATGCTGCTGTGATTATCCTCTACTATTTCACTTAAAGATTATTGGTTACCGCATGGTATGCAGGAAAGATTCATCCACAGATGCTATCCTGTAGAGTTTATAGTTTAAACATGCAAACCAGGTGAAGAATAGGTGATGGTGTGCACAGCCTGCAGGATCTAGTCGCTGCTCCCTTCTTATTGCTGTATCTTTATAAGTACAGTCTAGCATAGATTAATAGATTAAGATGCACTCGCACAAAAGGGTTTTTTTTTTTTTTGATTGTTGTAAAGTAAATGTCAGCTATTCCATCTGCCCCTCAACATAACCGTCATTAATTAGCTGATTTCTTTTAGACGCTGTAGCAGAGGTGGATTTTAAAGGATAGATCTCAAAGAATGAGGACAATTGCCTGACAGCTCAGTTCAGGGAGGGCACTGCATGTGTGAGGGGCAGGGTGGAGCTGCGTGAGAGAAGCTGACAAACAGCAGAGAAGATTGTTATTGTTGGTGGATTAGAAGAAAGAGTGTGTGTAAAGGAAAAAAGCAATTAGAGACAAGAACAGACAAATAAAGGGTGGAGTTTTGAAGAGCCTTGAAGCTGAGGACAAGAAGCGTGAACTTGCTATTGTGAAACCAGAAGGGATTGGAAGGGGTATAAATGATATGGCCAGAGCAGACAAGGAATATAACCTTCAAATGAAAAAAGAGATTAATGATGCGCTATGTCTTGATAAGCTCAGAAAGCACAAATTGGCAGAACAACCTCTGCTTCCAAAACCTTTTAGAAGCTGAACAATTTCTGAGGAAGAAAAGAGAGATGGCATCCAAAATAGCACATTTGAAAAAAAAAAAAAAAAATCCGAGCAAGGGCATTTGCAGCGCTAAAGCAGAATGTTAATTGAAATCCTACTGTGCCAACAGGAACATTGGAAAGAGACCAGTCAGGATTAGACTAATTAAGATGTCTTTAAAAGAAAGCAGAAAAAAAATCTACTGAAAAACTGAACAGGTTGGATTGTCTTAAAGAGGAATTTACCAAATAGACAGAGAATTCTTAAAGAATTTGTAAAGTCTATGCTTCTTACAAAAAAGTGAATTGAAACAGACTGGAGTGTTGAAACAGTTAAATAAAAGTATCTTTGGGGGCTGATGTCTGGGAATGTGCTGAGTAGTAGCTTTTTGTCCATGGCATTTTATTTTGAGAGATGCTAATGACCACTTTAAAGAAGTTGGTGGCTTCTCTATAAGCTGTTGTAGTGCCTTTTTTTCCTGACAGAAAGTACTTATCTCAGCATCCACCTTCCTTGTTTTCACTTGCTCCCATTCCGCTTTGAGTGTCTGGCAGTGGAAAGGGAGGTTCATTCTCTCTGTGCTGGTGAAGTGAATTTCTTGTTTTGCTGAGGTGAGGATAATGCCCAAGGTGACCTTGTTACAACTGTGTCACGGAGGAGACATCCTTCTCTCTGAGCTTTTACTACACAGGCACTTTGCAACTGTCAGGCAGTGCAGAAGTGCTTACATGACGCTAGAACAGGAGCAGTAAAGATGGTGATAGCATTTCAAGTTGTGTTTGCTGGGCCTAGTGTGATATGGGATACACAGGTATGAATGTGCGATCATCGGTAGAAGCAGTTTGCCAGGCAGCTTCTATATCTGGAGCTGATGAGCCACATCCTAGTCTTCCTACAGTCCTTGGGAAGATAACCGTTGCTCTTGATGTTACAGAAAGATAATGGCATTTGACAGAAGAAACCATGAATATTTTAATCCTTTAAAAGGAGTGAGGAGTATGCCTACTGTTGAGTCAAGCTGTTTGAATTATTCAGTGTGAATAAGTGAGCCAATTTATTGGACCTTTTCCGTGTTCATAGATCGCTCACAACCTCATCCTTCTTTCTGTGACCAGAGTGGATGTTCTCAAGTGTTCTACAAATAGCTTATACAAATTATCCACCTATGGAACTTGTTCTGTTTCCTTCAGCCATTAGTAGCTGTTCACCTTGCATAACTTTCCAAGTTATTCCTTTTTTTCTGATTTGATGACAGGACTTTGTTAGTGAGGAAAAATAAAGTAGTGAACAATGAATAAATACGTTTCATTCATCTGAGAAAATACATACTTGTACAAAATTTCAAATATGCCTATTTGTGCAAAAAGCGCACATTACTTATGTAGTCATAAGAACAAATAAGCTCTTAGCTGACTTTTTCATAAGGTGGGTTTTACTGGGGCTTATGTTGTGTAGTAGCCTGGCAAGAGCCCTCTCATGAGTCAGGGTCTCATTTTGGCTGAATGCACTTGTGCTTGACATCTATCGTGCTCACCAGTAGCCTCAAAATCTGGCTGCATATTTTATTGGAGATGAACACCTGCATATTTGAAGACATATGAATATGAAGGTGAATAATATGGTTAAATCAGAGAGAACTCTAAGGAACGTTTCAGAGTCTTGATGTTATACTGTTCAACTTGCTTGAGTTTTGCGCTGGCGTATTTATTTCTTTATGAAAGCCACAGTCTTTCTACACACAGTATTCTCTGCAATGACATTCAGGGAGGTCTGCAGCTTGTTTCACATTTTTATGTTTGTGAAGTTAAATCAGAGAAGTCAGTGTAAAACCTATATGTTGTTATAGTGCCTTTTAAAACATCTCATAGGAAACTACACACAATAGAAAAGCTGGAATCTTTCTAGAAAATAGCACAGACAGTAAGTCCCATTCTAAGCCATTTATCTAAGCAAAATGGAGTGTACAAGGTACTAAACTAGCCTGACAACCTGTATTTAGTGTAATGATTTATTTGCTCTTTGGCAAGCTCTAACCATTTACTATTAACTATTGCAGAGGAAAGGTAAGGTTATTATTACCTCATAAAGTAAATAGTGATACTTAACAAAACAGAACATCTGCCCCCCTTATTAAAATATTTTGACAGATTTAAACTGGTTAACATTTAATCTCATTTGTTAATTATGGGAAGCAGTAGTAGATATTCTGAAGACACAAAAATAAATATTTTTCTGATTAGGAAACTTGCTGCACTCCAACAATAGTTTTTTTTTTTTTTTCCTCAGGGTTCTTTTCTTAATCTGAAAATAGTGTAGATGTTACTTCAGCATTCTTGGAAATACTAAGGCTACTTGGAACTAAGCCTATTAGTTTAGATGGTTTAAAACCCCAACCCTTATTTATCTTACCAGAGTATAAAGAAGGGAAATACAAAACCAATTTTCTCTGTTTAGCCAAACAGGTTGATGTGTAGGAATTGAAGGCCAAAGGGATTTCTTCTCTTGAGAATGTAATCTGAATGTTTTCCTAGTGGATATTCAAATATATATTTTTAGAAGAGAGCCTGAAAATCTCCTGTTTGTATGTTTTAAGGGCTGAGGGCCAAAACTGAAAACTAGCCCAGAGGAGGAAAACCATTGCTTTCAGAGAGCTCTGTTAGTTGCTCCAGTCCACCACATAGGTGGCCATGTGAGCAGAGGTGCATTGCACCAGGCAGGAACAGGTAGACAGGAACTGGCCTGGCGTTCCTGGTCTGTGTCTCTATGGGCTCACACCTGTTGGAAATGATTCTGTAACTAGCTGGAGATGAGCATCCCAAACACTCGAGTTGTAACTTTCTGATGCCGCACCTCCTTGTCAAGTAACTAACTTATCTATGCTTTTTCTGCTGTTCTTACCCCATGATAAACATTTTTCTTGTTTATGTAGAAAAGTTTTTGGCAGTAGGATTTTTTCCTCTTACTACATCTGCGTGGTATCAAGAATATTGAGGTCTGTTTCTCAGCTGAAGGCTGTCAGTGTGGAACACAGACTCGCAGAAGCTGGATATGGCTTTGTGTAAGCTGAACTAAGCTGCTTTGCACTATCTTCATCCTTACATGTGGTAAGATGTCCGAAATGTCTATACTCATCAACTTTGTTTTATGGAGCACTTTTCCCGCAACGTGTCAAAAGCATTGTAAAGAACAATAGTTACTGAGTTGAATAATCAATTATAGATAATAATACAGTACAGTACAGATAGCACAAAGTATATAATTATAGTATTTGATTTGGTTCTGTTAGAAGTCAGTGGCAATTTTACTGTTCACATCATCAGTAGAAGCAGGAAACCAGCTGTAGATGCATGTTCAGCATAGAGTTAGTTGTGAACTCAGGATCAGCCATTCACAAATGTTCTGTAAAATTTCAGCTTAAGTTGAATCATTCTGTGCTGAGTTCTGTCTCCAAGATGATGATATAGAGCAGTTTAAGGTAATATTAGTTTATCCTTTTTCAATTCAAATATTGACATTCTGACCTCTCTGAGGAGTGCATTGATATTTAAAATGTCGTCTAAGCTCTTCCATTACAACCTATTCAGTGGATTTCACCAGTTTCTTTAGATAAATATTCACAAGCAAATTGCAATTTTCTCGGCATTTATTCTGTTCTTAGAAATTCATGAAAGCAGCATTTTCTGAGCAGCCCACACCTCCTTCCTTTTAACCTGAAGCTTGCAATTAATCCTTAATACATAGAAAAAGTAAAATATGTAGCTTAGTTACTTGTGACGCGATTTTCATCATCTTGTGTCTACTTCATCTGGATAAGTGGAAGCCTTTCAATCAGCTTTCTAGTGCAAGGATTTTAGAAAGTGAAATTTTTAAGTTGTATATCAGTAGGTATGTAGAAACTGAAGACTCGCTGTCCCTGAACATTTGAGCTAATATATTTTTGTTGCAGGACCTCTATGAGAAGAGGTCTGAAGAATGTTTATATGAGTACTCATGATTTTATTATTTTCTCCACAAAATTAATGAATTTTCAGAATATAATCTGAGTCTTTCCTTTCTGTGGGTTAAGAAAGTCTTCTTGTGCTCATCTGTTTCTTTTCTGTCTATTCTTATATTCTATGTATATTTCCGTAGTCTAGATTCTGCTCACATGTCCAGCCTACTTCTGTGACCTTTCTGACAGGATCTTGTGACTAAAAGCACTAGGAGCAGTAATTGTGGGCAGAATTTACCCCATAAATTGCACATATTCCATCCAGTTTGGCTACAGTTTAGTCATGATTTCATCACTCTAAATGAGGTTTTGAATGTTTTCTTCTTTTTGTTTTTGCCTGCAGCAGTTGTGACACTCAGGACATTGATAAGTCATATTCTAAAACATAAGAATTGATTTTTTTTTTTAATTATATCAATTTACTCCACATATAGGGTTATTTTTAAATCAAGGCCTAACATAGTAGTAGAAGTGTGTATATAGTGTCAACCGGTTTTCTTGGTTGCTTTCCTCTGTGTGATTTCTTTGCTTCTGCATCTGTTTAAGCTGCTTTCCCTGTGTGTGGATTTTTGAAACTTCTCTAAATGTGTCAAAGACATTACTCCTCTGCATAAAGTGTGTTGGAGAGTTCTTGTAGTCAAGTTTTAAGAGAGAGGTAGGTTAAGAACTTAAGCACTGTCAGCTGTGTGGGAAGTCATGGAAGAACAGAATCTGGTCATTAACTAACTGCTGCACATGTCTGTGCACTGTTCTATCTACATTGGAAGCTTCAGATCTTGACTTGCAGATGATAAGACTTCCAAATATTAATCTGTCAGGCCCTCCTAGACTGGTACTCAATCTTTCTTCCATTTTATTTTATTTTTTTATTTNTTAATCCCGTGCTTGAACACAAAAATGCATTTACATAAAAACTACATTGTGATTTATAATTTATTAAGTAATTGTGGCTGAGATGTTATTGGAAACAAAGAAAACAACTGTATTTAAATGCCAAGCTCTAAGGGAATGTAATATGTAGCAACTTTTTAATAAGAAAAATGAAATCTTTTCCTTCTAGTATGTCGCTAATTAATACAGATTTTCTTTTTTGATATATTTATTTTTGAATGGAATTTTGTGCTCTGAGATGACAATATAGTGGGGACCCTAGAGACCTATATTCTCTCATTACGTAGTGGGTGAAAGATTAACACAAAATGCATTCTTACATTGCCCAGCTAGAAAGCTAGGTCAAATCTAGTAGAAGATTTCTGCAGGTTGCACCTTACTTGCGGATCCCAGTTGAAGATGGGCACTGAGCCATGCAGACTGGAGAGATTTTGACATTTAAAAACTGAGAATTCTATGCACTGAAGGAAGCTACGGTGATTGGAAGGGTCTCTGGTGAGATGAGCAGCAGATGAGCAGAGAGATTTTGCATTTCAGTTTTGGGCTTAGATGCTGTAACATCTTTGTAGCAGAAACCCGCTCCTTTTTTTCCCTTGGCACTCCAAGCACAAGTTATTATGGAGGAAAGGAATTGCTTCAAAATATCTCAGGACCCTACACCTTATTTACTGTGAACTTATTCCTCATTTTCTTCTCCTTTCTCAGCTTCCAGTCTCAATTTTTATCTATTGCTGGATTGTTTCATAGACTCTCCCTCTTGCTGTTCCAAGCTCAACTTCTATCTGTTCAATCTGTAATTGACTCAACTGTATTTGAATTGTTCTGCAGGCTGCGAGGTGTATCGTCCATTGAGAACACAGAAGGAAAAGACCTGGAACCAACTTAGTGTTTGGAGCCACTTTGAGGCCTTTTACTTCTGTAGACAGAATTAAAAGAGATAAAGAGCTATAGTCCCTCCTTCAGTCAGGAAGGACTGTAACCCAAGAGGCAGAGCTGGGAGGAGAATGTGGGGCAGTTGAGCTTGCTGCTTCTAGGGAGGAGAGANTCACAAGGGCAAAGTAGAGGAGGACAATGGAGAAGGGCTGCTTCCAACAGCAGGATTTTTTCCTCCCTTATGCTCCTTGTCACCGTCTTCAGAGGTAATTCACTTGGAATCCAAGGATCTTGCATAAAGCAAAATAGACAGACCCAAATCCCCATCAATATACTTTATGCTCATAGCTGGTTCTTGCAGTCACTAGTTTGACCCCAGAGTTGAAACAGTCTTCAGTGTTTCTGTAGTCAAAATATTTAGGGAGCTGCAGAACTCTGAAGAGTTTCTTGTTCAGCGTGTGCAAAATGCTGTTCTGTTAAAAGCTTACTACTTGACCAAATGCAGATGAATTTCTATGACCACACCATAAGCTGCATTGATGACCAAGGAAAGTCCATGCCCTAAATATTTCAATGTATGAAGCAAATGGCAAATAAGGAATATATCAAACAAAATTATTTGAATTTGGCAAGATTTTATAACTAGCTTTGTATGACGTCTTACCTTAAGTTGCCAACTGCGCCTCTAATTGTGGCTATACATGCTCTCTGAACTTGGTACTTGATGCATTGTAGCTGCTGTGGAGTGAGGCAGGATTACATTTTTCAGGGACAAGTTGCAGATGCCTAAGTTCTGTGGTAGATCAAATGCACTATTATATAGATTGTCTGGCTAAACTCTTGAGCTAGAAATGGCACTTAAATAGTTCTGAATATTTTTTGGAGTAGTATTGCTTTATAATTTTCTTCTGATAACACCTTTCTAGGCCTTCCCAGTAGCTGAAACTTGTTTGATTACTAACAGTTTATTTGAGGCATATTTTGTTTAAATTTCTTTGGGCGCTGGGAAGAAGCTGTTTGTATGTAGAAGGCAAATGCAACTACTTAGTAATAATTTGTAGATTGTTCATACAACACCTCAAACCCATGATGTTTCAGATAGATTTATTGATATATTGAAAAATGTGTAAAAATAAATAATCAGCTGTCGCTCTTCATATATGTGCTCTGTTTTCTTTAACATTCTTGTGTCAGATTCTATAAACTCCAGTGAGAGTCTCTCTATGCTATGTGTAGCTTGCCAGCTTTAATGACACACATTAACACTTCTAGCAAAAAATGTTTTGAAAGCCCTGATGTAACAAATCCCTTGGATTTCTAGGAATAAAGTGGTTCAAGGTGGCAAACTCCATGGAAAGCATGTTTTCCAGACTGCTGGATAAGCAGCTGTGGGCCATCCGGCTTCTATTCTGTGTATACCTACACAGTGAAAACATCTTTCAGTAGTAAAGAAGTCAATACAGTCAGTGAATTTACTCTGTCTACATACACAGTTATATTTTTTTTTCAAAGTGGTATTTTAATGCATTTTTAATTTGGAATTACTGTTTTCTGGTTTTGTTTTTCACCCTCCTCTTCCTACCAGTCTTTTACTTCCAAATGCACAATGTTTATTTCTATAGCAAAAAAATCGGATTCTGACCATAATAAGGCAGGTGTGAAATTCCATAAATGATAGGAAAACTGGTTTGGAGCATCGGTTGTGTGCTGGTCTCAGAAATCGGAGCTGGATTTGTCAGTCACAAAATAATAATAATGTTGAAAACACTGGGTATATTGAAGAATTCAGATTTATATGTGACTCTCAGGTATGCTCGTTCTTGTTGCCAGATGATGTGGATCTGCGCTGAAGGAGAGTAGGTTGAAAATTTGGCTGAAAATTTTTGCTTTTGATTTACATTTAAAAGATCGATTTTGCTCACATACATGCTCACGAATTTCTTTTTAAGTCACAACATAGATATCACAATGTGATTCTAACTTTAATTCTTAGTGTCTTGAAAAAAGATGAGCAGGCATGCCTTCTACAGCACTCTTTGCATTGTTTGTGACAGCTGAAAGTGTAAAAGTGCTTTAAAAGACGTTAGTTTGTAACTGCAACAGCAGTTCTTGATGCTGTAATATAACGTTATTAACTAAAAGTAAAAATAACTACATAAAATAAAAGGTTTGAAATTAAAAATTTTGTCTCAAGTTATGATGAAATTGTTTATGTAAAAAGTTTTGTTTTGTCACAGCTACCTGGATTGATTATTTGAATCATTCTTTTTATTCTCCTGGTGTATCTTGTCTTAAATGAATTTGTCAGTCTTCAGTATTTTGTTCTGAAAATAGCTGAGCTGGCTGAAGATGGTACCACCTCTGCCTTTCATTCCTCTGTTAATACTTCTTAAAACTGAGTTGCTACTACTACTTCAGTCCATTGCATACTTTTTTGTGTGTAGGTTTTTTTTTTTTTTTGTGTGTGTGTGTATTCCTGCTTTGCCTATATTAGTCAAAATCAGCTGCATTTGAAAAGTCCCACTCCCTGTCATTTTGACAGCTGATGAATTACAGTTACACATGCAGTTACTCTGGCACATCTGAGGAAGGGGCAATCTCTGCTTATTTCAGCTGCATTGTGGTGTAGCCATAACTGTAAACTTGCTAGGCTAGATGGAATTGCCACGTTCAAGCAATGGCCAAAAATAGGAGTCTGACTCAAAATTCTAGAGTGTTAGAATACACAATACATTTGTAGCTCTTTTTACTTCTGCTTTTTGGAAAAGACAATTTCATGTTTCAGTGCTTTCTCTACTGATTCTGAGGGCTAGGAGTTAGTGCTGTTTTAGCATACGCTGAGGTGCAAGATGTAGGTTGCTCTGAAAGTAATGCCTCCTATTTATTTCAATGGAAAGTACAACAGGTACAAAGAGCACAGTAACACTATTTGATAGAACAAATTCTACCAAAAA
>WBMW01001908.1:232429-236002 GCA_013396635.1 Penelope pileata | reverse complement strand
GTTTTGCACTTGAGTCGGAGTAATCCCAGGTATATATACAGACCAGGAGAAGAAATCCTTGGGTAGCCCTGCTGAGAAGGACTTGGGTGGAAAACTTAACATGAGCCAGAAGTATGCTGTTGCAGCTCATAAGGCCAAAGATGTCCTGGACTCAATCAGAAGAGGGGTGTCCAGCAGTGAGAGGGAAATGATTGTCCCTCTCTCTCTGCACTTGTGAGGCCCCATCTGGAGTACTGCATCGAGGCCTGAGGCCCCCAGTACAGGAAAGATGTGGAGCTATTGGAGAATGTCCAGATGAGGGCCACAAAGATGATCAGAGGGCTGGAGCCTTGACAAAGGCTGAGGGAGCTGGGCTTGTTCAGCCTGGAGAAGAGAAGGCTGCAGGGACGCCTCATTGCAGCCTTCCAGTATTTGAAGGGAGATTATAAACAGTAGGGAGATCAACTTTTTACAAGGGTAGACAGTGATAGGACAAGTGGGAATGGTTTTAAGCTGAAGGAGGGAAGGCTTACACTGAATGTCAGGTGGAAGTTCTTTACGGAGAGAGCGGTGAGGTGCTGGAACAGGCTGCCCAGAGAGGTTGTGGATGCCTCATCCCTGGAGGTGTTCAAGGCCAGGTTGGATGGGGCCCTGGGCAAGCTGATCTAGTACCAAGTCTGGAGGTTGGTGGTGCTGCCTGTGGCAGAGGGGTTGGAACCTGATGATCCTTGGGGTCCCTTCCAACCCAGGCCATACTGTGATTCTCTGATTTATAGAGGATTTATGGGAAAACTTGCACTTCGGGCAACTCAGAGTTGTCTTAACAGTTAAGATGACCCATTCACATCTTTTGTTAAGAAGTATATGTAATCATCCTTAATAGTTGTTTGTCTAACCTTGAAGATAATGCTTTGCATAGATAACTCGTTTCTTTTTTTTAAGTCTTATACATAGAAAGTTTTTTAATGTCTGAAAAACCTTATTTTCTGCAAAATTACTGACATTTTGTCCTCAGTGAGTACAAAGTGGTCTTGCTTCCTGTCCTCATGATCTCCTATACATGGCAAAGCTTTCGTCAGGGTCCTTCCTCATTCTTCTCAATTCTAAACATATTCACTCCCTTCAGATTTTCTTTACAGCAGATCTTTTCTGAACTTGCTGTTTTTGATATCACTCTCATCGTCCCTAAATTATAATTGTAGTCTCTCCCACTTCATAGTAGCACATAGTACATGTGGTGCTCCTTAAACCTGTCAGTGGTGCCCAAACAATGAGAAGACGACCAGAACACTTTGTACATGCCATCCTTTTGCTATTATAAACTCACGTATTTTATAGTGCTACATTCACTGTTTTAAAAGTAAAAGCAGGTGGAAAAAAACTTGAGGAAGAATCTTGAGAAGCATATTTGTTTGTTTCTGAAGGTCAGGTGCAGGCAAACATCCCTCTGGTATGACATGTGGTTCTTGAAACAATTAACAAACACATGGTGTGTCTTGTGAACTGCAAGATACCAGGCTGTTCTCTTGCTGTTGAGGCATTGTCCTTCTCTCGTATGCTGTAGCTGACAGCCTCTATAACATTCTTAAAAAAGTAATTAAAGAAGTGATGGTGGAATGAACAAAGATGATGTAAATTGAGCCTTGGTTGTGGGTGATACTAACAACAAATTTTAAAATAATCTTACTTTCATATTGCAGCAGCAAGGTGAAAAGAATATTGAAAAGGTTGTATTGACTAAAATTACTGATTCTGATTTCCAAGAAGAAAAAGTTCCCTCAAAGCAATATGACATAAACTGTCTTAGACATTTAAAAACTAAAAAACAAACCAAACAAACAAAACCAACCCATAAACATATCCTCACCTCCAGAAGTATCTAATCTATTTCTTTTGAAGAGTTTGCAAGCAAACAGGCATTATTTGTAATGCTTGAACTGCAGGTTAAATGGGTAATAAACATGCTCGGAACAAAAGTGGACTGGACAAATTTATTTTCATTGCCCATAAAAAAGCCACAGAAACAAACAAGCAGTGTAATTGTTTATTTTAACCTGACTGAATCCCTTTTACTTTATCTCTTTTTAAAAAAAAGTGTTTAAATTAATAGTTACCTAAGTAGCTCTGTACGTTTAATAACATACTGTAATTGTTATAAATAGGAGTCTAGGACCATTTGCTTAGTATTAAGGAACTATTGCTCAAATGACTCAGTTATTCAAAATGAGTGCATACTTTCAGTGGTTTACATATACTGTAATCAATTGTCTTCATAGAACACACACATCTTGCACCCATCCCCATTGTTTAGTAACAATGTTACTTTGAATCAAACTGAAAAAAAGAATCCCCTAAACTTCTTCCTATTAAAGAATAATGTTAATTGGTTAGTGTATATAGAAGAAGGTTATATGGCCCATTGACTTTATATAGATTGAAATGCTAAGCAGGGCTAAGTAGAAGCATCAGTAGGGAATAGAGGGTAAGCGCTCATCAGTTTTATGTTCTCTTTCCTATTTACTGCTTACCCCTTACAGTGTTTTACAACTAGATAAAGAAAGTTTTCTTGGGTGCTTCATAAATAAAAATGTATTTTTGCTGTTGTTCTCTAGCCTGCCAGATCAGTTATGAGAGAAATAACACCTACAAATTAGATTTTAACTGTAGATAAAATCAGTCTGGTGACTGGTTCTTCTTCTGATGAAAGTTTTCTTCCACCTTCAGAGGGATAATTAAGCTTTCATTTAAATATAAATATAACACAACCACTGTGGAGTGTGGTTACCTGAGTACAGGATTTACTCTGTTGGCTGTATGCTACTGAATTCAGTTTATACGACAGTCTTAGAATTGATAAAAATGTCCTTCTGAGAACTTCTGTGCAGGAATCTTTCCTGTTACTGTCCACAATTAAAGAAAAAAGAAAAAAGAAAAAAGCTATTATTTTCAGCCTTTAGGAACTGCCTTTACATAATGCTTAAGTGTAAGGCTTAGTCCTGATCTCAGTGAAAGTCAATGGTGAAATTGTGAATACAAATTAAAATGGACGCTAAATCTTTTTACCCTACTGAAATAGAAGGCCATTCTTTGAAATCCCTCATATCTTATTATCAGGGAAAAAAAATAAAAAAACCCTAACTTTCTAATGTTGATTTCAGAGAATGAGAGAGAGGTCTCTCACTGTCCTACTGTCAATCCCATGGGAAAATGGATTTCTTTCAAGACTAATGCAAGGAAGCTTTCTCACAAAGAGCTGGCATTGGAAGTTGTGAAGGACCTGACACGTTATAGCCATTTGTAGTCTCTAAAATGGAAGATACAACCCAATTCAACCAATACTTGCTTTTTCCCTGCAATCACCAGAGGGTGTGGTACATACAGAATGGGTACTGATGGCAGACTCCATTCTCAGTGCTCTGCTGGGAATCCAACACTGATGAATCCCCTGGAATTATGTGATTCGTTGCTACAGCATTTTCCTTGCATCTAAGGAAATGTTTCCTGAAAGTACGAGTCTAGATTGAGAGGTGTTGAAATTTAAAAGTAGTTGTGAACAAAGAGGAAGAACTGACAAATTGAATTAACCTTCCTGGA
>WBMW01001908.1:169929-227429 GCA_013396635.1 Penelope pileata | reverse complement strand
ACGTGAAAACAAAATGAAGCTATTAAATATTTTAAGTACCATCTGATTTCCAAATAGGAATAAATTTTTATGAGATCACAACCTGAAATAAAGAAAAAGAATTGCTGTAAGTTATAGAGTCATAATTCTTTTGAATTTTAGAATGCTGGATTAACTAGTGAACATTAACACCATTATAATAACCTATAATTAAAAAAATAATAAAGGCAGTTGGGACCTTCCATTATGGTCTCTATTTAAGTAGACAGATATCATTACAGATAATAGTTCTATGTTTGCCAGATATGCAGTCACCCTAACCTATAGGCTGTTACGGTAACCTGTCATGTATCCCATCACTTTGTATGTTACACTTAATATTCACATTTCTGGGCTTAAAGATATTTCTTAACCTTCTTAGAGACATAAAGCACAGTTTGCAAAGGATGCATGCTTTTGTTCAAAATTAATTTCAATCTTATTTATCTGATTGCAAAAGGCTTTTCCTCTGGGAAGTTTTTTTTTCCTTTTTTTTCTTTTTTTTTCTTTATTTTTCTTTCTTTTTCTTTTTTTTTTCTTTCTTTTTTTTCCTTTTTAGATACAGATTTAGTGTGCAGAGCTGACTTCTTTTGGGGGAATTTTGACAGAAAGTGTCTTCCTTGGGGGAGGTCAAGAGTCATTGGTATTAAACTAGACAAGCTGGTAGTGCAGTGTTAATGGAAATGGAAAGCAGATGTTTGGTAATTAGGGGAGATGTGAATGACAAGGCTTGAGAGGTACGGTACATGCGCTAGCTGGCACAAAGCAGCTGTTGTTACCGATTTCACTGTCAGAAATGTACACAAGTCAGACCATCCCCTGCGAGTTTGCCATAGCAGTGACAATTAGAAAAAAAAATTGTATTTGATTAAAATAAGTAATATATCATACAAAGTAATTTTTGTAACATTTAGAGATGTCCTGGGTTAAATCCCACAAAAATAAACTAGAAGTAAGCCAAGCTCGCTGGATTGACAGTTCTTCAAAGTAGTGATAGTCAAGATGGGTAAAGACAATTGATTCTAAGGCTTTCTATCCTGACAGAGAGTAAAGAAAATTATTTCAGTTTTTGTAGAGTGGAAAATAATATACTTGATATTTGGAAATTAGGAAATAAATACATTATTTGAAAATATATATCTTTAGCAGTGAATATTTTAACTTACTTGTGCTTATATATTTTTTTAACAGTATTTTCATTAATCTTTTATTTATTTACAGTTAACAGAACTTTCATTCATCTTTTAGTTATTTAGTTATTTACTGTAAATTGTGTGGCACAATTTTTTAATTGTTTTACTGTCAGAAAGCAACTCAGTTAAGATGAACTAGAATAAACTGTGATATATATATATACGCAATATATTTGTAATGACTGATTCTGGTTACCTGTTCTCCATTAATTCAAACGAGAATTGGACCTCTAATTTGCATTAGATAGCTTCAGAAACTTCAGTGGTAGATGTGGTGCAAACACAAGAAATCATAGTCTCTCCCTGTTTTTACTCATCTCTTACACTGTTTGAGAGCAAAAGAAATAAAACACAAGGAAGAAAAGTTAACCTGTACTCTGTGGTGCTTTTAGTTCAATAATGCCTTCAGATGGTTCAAAATGAGTTAAAAAATAAGTTGAGCTTTTATGGGGCCCTGCAGGCCCCCATATCTGGGTGGAAGAGTTGTCACCTCAGACTGGACTTGTCTGAAATTTAGTACAGTTTTTATCCTTCCTCCATTTGAAGTGCACAGGGATGTTCCTGTCAATTTTGGTGCTCTACTAAAGGAACGTGCTTGTTGGAAATCTTCTAGCCTTTCAAACATTAAGCCTATCAGTGGTGGCTGCTTTGAATAAAGGAATATTCCTTGTCCAGTAGTGTTATGAGTGAAAGTTGAAACTTGTTTTCTTTAGTCAGTGCTAATTTTCTTTAGTCAGGTCTAATCTTCAAAGCTACTTTCTGGTGATACGCATTTGCAGTGTCCAAGTGCCGAAGATATTGATACCTAAAACGTTTTGGGGAAAACTGGATGTGGAAGATAGTGTAATAAAATGTGCATCTCTTAGTGTATAAATGTTGTCTCAAGATTTTATTTGTTAATTTCAATTGTGTTAAGGAAATATAATGGGCCAAAAAATGTTAGAGATGATTTCTTGATGCATTGTTGCTAACTTGGTACTTGCATAAGGGATGTCTGAATTGGATCACTTTGTATACTTGCAACTTCATTTAACTATGTCTGAGATGTCTTAATTCATGTATCCATTTGTGAATGAAAATTTCTTCCCTTCTGTAGTAGAGGCTATTAAAAGTACTAGCTTTCATAAATGAGATTTAACCATTTCAGAATACTTTTTTATTTGCATAAGAAAATAACTCCCACTCTTTGACACACAGACATGCACCTACACGCACACATACTTTCTGTATTGTAATTTCACCATTTTATTTCAGAGGTATCCTAGGAAACAACAAAAAATGTAATTTCAATGTTTCTTTCAGAAAAGTCTCATTTGTGAAGTTCTTATAGCATAAAAGTTTAAGTGACACTAAAATATGTTCCCCAAGTGGAAAATAATCACTTTTCTTTGGACATGTCAAAAAACATAATATATCTGTAATTGTAGACATCCAAATTCTGGTAGAAATTGCAACCTCTACTTTTAAATTACTTAATTCATTATTTTAGTTTTTTACCTTCTTCTGCTATATAATTTTATATTAACGTGTAGGGGCAAATTCTGCCTTTACATGTGCTCCTGTAGCTTCCATTAACTTAAACAGTGTTCTGTACCCTAAATCAAAATCAAATGTTGGCCAATCATATATAACTTTTCTCCTATTATATGTTCATCAAAATGCAATGTTAATTAAAAAAAAGAATGATGGGGTGGTTGGGAATGTAGCAATACAATTGACTGAAGAGCACATACTTGTAGGCTAATTGGTCATCACGCAAAAATCAAATTGTTTTTGACTAATTTATGACCATTCCTTGTTCAGTAAATGGCAATTTTGCTTGAGAAAACCTTTGCTGTTGGACTTTATATGGCTGCCTTTCGTATGATTGTGCTTTGTTAAGCCAATTAAACAATAGAATCATAGAGATTACATCTAGAAGGTATGTTAGATCATCTAATCTTCAGCATGTCCTATAATCCCTTTTTAAATATATCTACAGATGATATTTTAACACCTTTTCTTAGTGGTGGTTTAGCTGTTGGATTGTTCTTACTGCTGACTGAGCTATTCTAAGCTTATTTCCGTTTAATTTTGAGCTGTTTACTTAAAGAATTATTGGTCAATTTGAAATTAATCTTAAATAAGGATGAAATTAAAGTTAGAATATGGCAAATTGGAGCCAAATCCTCTCTCTCTAGTCATGACAGCAGAAAGCCTGTGATCAGACCTTCTGCCCAGAGTGCTACGGATGCTGCTTACAGGTGCTGCTTTAGCCAGTTGCTTTTACTGTCAGCTGGCCTCATCTTTCATACCCTGGGTTAGGAAGAAGGCAATTCAGCTCTTGAATTTGCTAGGAAAATTCTCTGTAATCAAGGATAATTACACTTGCTGTTGTGAAGATGCATGGATATTTTGTTTTGGCATTGGTGTATAATGCAGGTTTTGGTTATTGTGAAAATGGACCATGACACAACAATACAACTGTAGTATTTCATTGCTGACAATGGCAATTCTTAGTAGTCTCTCTCAAAATAAAGAAGTGGTCAGATTGAGCATTTAGCTTCTTTATATGACATTATTTCATTATATCAGTTTAATACTGTTATGGTTTGAGCTGGCAGGCCTGAAAACTGCAATTGAAACCTACTTAGAAGTATAGTTAACACTTCTAGAAGAGAGGTAAAAATAGGGAAATGGTTACCTTTTTGTTTTAGTTCAGTTCTGTTGTTCTGTAACTAAATGCTTGGTTGATGCAAAACAAATGCTGAAGTCCCTGGCTAGGATTTATTCCTTTACTTCTTACACTTGTATTATATGGGGTCAAACCAGACTTTGGGTTCATCCATGAACACTGGAGAAGTAGATTAGGACCTTAATGCTGTGGTTTGGAGAGAAATGGATGAGAAGGATTCACAGATTTGCAGAAGAGAGAGAGATGCCAGGACTCCTTCTGTCACACATTGATTATGTAAAAAAAATCTTAAAATGTATTATGGGATGATTTTGTTTGAAGGATTTGGGTGAGGAGGAGTAAGAGAAGAAGATTAAGAACAGTATATGGAATAAGAGATGTGTTCCTTTTGAGAACTGGACACTGCCTTGCTGAGTTGGAAAAAAGCCAAAATGAATATACTGAATTTTGAAAACAATCACTCTGGTCAACGATAATAAGTGAGAGGTTACTTTCAGTACATTATTTGCATAGCAATGTTGGTTTTAATTGTTACTTTGAATTCATTCTACTTACTTTTAATGCTACATTGATTCAGCTTTTATTGAAACCAAGCATACATACATTTCTTGTATTTTGGCTTAGTATCTTTCTACCCAGTGGAAACGTGAAATAAAAACTAATATGAGATGTAGAAAGCAAAGTGTAAAGAAATGATTCCTAGTTGGCAACTATTGCCATATAAATATAGTATAGTTACTTGAATTCCATAAGAATTAAACTCAGATCTTTTAAAATGCATGCAAATTCTTGCAGAATATATATGAAAAAGTCACTATAACTGTAGAGGCACTTCTGCTCCCTTGATAAATGGGACTCCTAGACCACACTTTATTGAGTCTCTGATTTTTAATAATTTGAATCCTGCAAGATTTAATTCTGCATAATTTTGGCTGAAATCAGCTTTTGATTGAGTTGTAATGGCTGTGTTATTGTAAATATCTCTGCATGCTAATGTTGTGCTGGAATTCAATAATATTTAGATGAAATTTCTAGCCTCAAGCAGTGTGGAAGCTGGATTTAGAAAGGCTGGAAGTTTGTGTCAAAAAAGTCATTTATTTTTGGGAACCCATAACATGCAGTGTAATAAATGGTCATCCCATGGTCCAATTTAAATATATACAGTAGAATAGAAAGCAGCTGATACAGTGTATTTTTCACACCCTTGAACTGCTGGACTGAATAGTATTAAGTTAGCAGGATTTTGTAGCCTTGACTCATTTTGTACTGTAATCATCCACAGTGAGGATAGAGTCGGTGACACAGGATGAGCAGGAATAAATCATGCTATCAGAATAGTCAGCCCATAGCACATTGCACTGTACTGTGATGCTATACCAAAAATATTCCATCTCCAAAAAATCTATTCTACATGTGGCTTTTTGGTCACGTTTCCTTGCTTCTTAGATTGGAAAACACTGCACACATGCAGAGTAAAATTTCTGTAGTTATTTAGATTCACATCTATCAATATTAATGTTTTCTTTCTGTATAATGATGGAACGCCTTAGTATTTGGTAGGGGGAAGAAGGTACATATTAAATTAAAAAAAAAAAGGTGTTTTTTTTTTAGGAAGAAAATAACAACAAGAAAACAAAATTACTGAACATTTAAAAATATATATTTATAAGGAGAGGGACAAGAAAAAAGTCTGAAAATTCTGTTGAAAAAAGAATGGAGATATAAAATGAAGTTCCAGAAAAACAGGATGTTTCACTCTTATCTCTGTACAGCCAGATTAGTTAGCTTAGATACCTAGTTTCATACTTTGTGTCTCCTTATAAGCATGGGGCTCCAGAGGTGCCCAGGTTGCCTGACTGAGAGATGTTGGACTCCCTCTCTCTCATGGTTTGATAGTCATACTGTATGTTGAACATGAGGAATAATAATACTTTTCTACCTCAGTTCTACATTTGGAGAGTAATAAATACAATATATGCTGTGTATATATGCAAGTTGCAAAATGTCACTATTATTATATTTTGTAAGTTTACTTAGACTTACAGGGAATAACAAAAATCCGATAGGAGCAAAGTACCCTTTCCAGATGAAATCCTGGTCTGTTGACATCAGTAACAAAACACCTACTGATCTTCCTGCAGTCAGATTTTTGTCCCCTATCTTTCTGTTATTAGTGTTTTTTAAAGAATGAAATGTTACTATTTAAATGGCTGTGTCTTAGACTTTTTATAAAAAAATGCATGTCTCCTGACATATTTTTGTTGACTGCTACTGCTCATCATTTCAACTAGAACAGCACTTTTTGTCATCAGTCTTTTCCTAATATATATTGCATGTGTTTCAATGCAACATTGTCTGAAGACATTTTGTGTTTTTAACACCTTTCAGCTTTGTTGGTTTGTCCACATTTCAGGCTTCTCAATCAAATGCAATGCTTGTGCATATATGTCACCTCTTGGCTTGTTACCCAGAAGAACAGGTCACACCTACTATTAAATATATATATATATCTCTAAGCAGATCTTTAGAGTTTAGATACACAACATGATTAATAAGCAATATTCATACTGTTCAAGGCAGGCAATCGTTGGATAGTTAGGGACATGACTATCCTGAAATCTCTGCACTGACATATCCACATATCTTCAAATTAGGTGCTTTGGCTACTGCTAGCTATATAGCTGCAGCAGCATGCAGCTTGGCATGATCTCTTAAAATCTGCCTTGCAGACCTTCAGGCTATTAGTAGTATTGAATCTTGGCTAGGTAAAGTAGATCCATGTGAATGGCCGTCAGAATAAGGACTGCAGTCCAGTTCTAGCCTTCAAAGAACAGCTAGTTTCAGTCCAGGTTCCTTTACTGGATGAAAGACATCTTCCATGTATAGCCAGCTGAAAGGCAAGCCCTCATAAACTACCAAGTCAGTTGATATTGTTGTCCTAACACTTGGATTGATTTGATTAAAAGAAACCGTAAGAAGTGCAAATGCATCTTCCTTATAATGGGTACAACTATCTCAGATTAAAACTGAGATTAATATTGCAAGGCATGCCTCTCTTATCATTAAAAAATGGAACTATTTGCTTCTGCATCTAAATACAGAAACAGCAGTCAGGAGATAGTCTGCTTCTGCAGTGGATATCAATGGCATAGAAGAAAAGTTGCTTTAATTTATGTAGTGGTCCTTGCATGGAAAAAATGAAGTGATGCTCAGAACTCCAGTAGACAGTGCTTATTTAGAAAGATAATCCTCCTTTCCCTGCTTAAATCCCCTCCCCTTCAGACCTCTGAGGTAAAATAAATTTTAATCATAGCTTTGATTGTTGGTTGAGGGTTTTCCAAGCCAGCCAATATCTAATGTCCTTCTTTTTGTCTGAAAGCAAAAGGTGAGACTATTTCTACAAGACATCCTATTTCTCTTATTCCCTGTATCTGTTAGTCAGCCCTTGCTGATTATTTTTTGCTGTATCAAGCAACAGTATATTAAAAGTGCTCTCGTCTCAAATGAAATGTCTTACAATTTAAATCTCTCACTAGGAGTGTCAGCATTGCCATGGGACATCTCCATCCTCCCAAAGCAAACAAAATTGACACAGTTGATTTGGTGTATAAATGTCTGCAGCTTTATTAAATATGCATTAAAGTGCAACAGTCATAAATTACATGCACTCAGCCCACTCAGAACATAATGTGTACAGCTAAATAACTTTCTGACTGTACAACCTAAGCAATAAGGCCAACCTAAAGACTGACTGGAAGCTGAAAGTCAGTTCCCTAAAGTGGCTGCTGTTGGAGTATCATTTTATCATGCTGTTAAGCGCTTTACCTCTCTTGTGTTGTGTATATATGGGTAGAGGAGGGGGAGGAAAGGGAAAGTGAGAGATTTCTGTATTACTTTTACTTTAAATTATCTATTTCATTTGCTAGTGTGTGCATTCCTTGACATGGAAAGATGGGTGATTTGATTCTTGAATCTTTCTATTTGCTGTATGGATGGAAAACCCACTCAAATAAGGAAATATCTGTTACTGATTATAATACTGCTAATTTATATCTTGTATTTATATAGCAATTTTATCCCAGAAGATGCTAATATCTTTCAAAAGCTGCATATATACAGGGATCGCTCATTTCATTTAAAAATACCCCATTTTCTTGCAATACAATATAAACTGTATGCATTTCTACATCACAAAGGGGGTTCTCCAACAATATGAAACAAAAGGGACATCTTTCTAAAAAGACAGAATGTAATTACCTGCATTCCTGAATACGTACCCATTGCACAGAGAGGAACTATCCTGAATTTTTGACAACTTCATGTTCCCTAGTCCTTTTTCAAATTCAATAAGTGGCTTTAATGGTTTTACAGTGTTTTGTAGCTGAGAATTTGCTCTATTAAGTAGTGTTATTGTAGTCTTTCTATCTGTTGTAGTTTCCATGGAAACAAATAAGAGGCATCACTTTCAGAACAACTGGTGTATTTGCTTCTTTCTGCTTAGGAGTGGTAGTCCCCTCAGCCATCCTTAAGGTCAATGCAATTTTAAAATTTGTTTTATTTTATTTAAAAGTGCTCCTTTTCTGTAAAAATTGTTTATGAGAAATTAGCTTGTGTTATGGAAAGAAAGATATCAGGATACTAACTTTCTGACAATATCTGTAATTTGTGTTTATTTTATTTCCTGTTGATCTACTGCCATAAGTCTCTTGGCTCTCTCCCAAACATCTCTTGGCAACAGAGTCAACCAAATTAATTTTGTACAGGAAAAGATCTACTAGAGAATCTTAAGTCTGTCTTCATCATCTTGCTAATGATCTCTTGTGTGCTGCTCTCTACTTAGTTTATTTCCTCTTGCTTGGTAAATGTGAAAGGAAAATCCCGGGGTACGTTATGACTAGTATCTTGCTTCTCCATTTTGAGACCAGCTTTAATCTCCTGTGATCTGTTGTTTTGGATAGTGTCATTCATGAATAAATATCTTACATAGTCTTTATCCTATATAGTCTTTACGTAGTCTAATTCCTTACTATTCTGAGTTCTGAATTGTGAGTTGGTCCTTGCAGCTTTTACTATAGTTCCCCATTAGGGTTTTTTTTTTCTTTTCTTTTTTTTTCTTTTTTTGACTTATTGACACTTAAAGCTTATTGCCTGCTTATTTATTTATTGAAAAATACAAATTAAAAGAAGTGGTCCCCACTCAGGCACTAAATAAAAAGTGTAAGTGTAATTCTTCATGCTACTTCATAAACAAAGGAAAGAGACACTGTATCACAGCATATATCTTATGTCTGTTGGTGAATACAGATAGTCTAGAGATTTTTCTGAGCTCAGGTTAGTTGATGAATGAAGAACCCTACTTCAGACCAAGGCCTTACCATCCACTCAGTGATAATAACAATACTATTATAAAATCTTTAGCTTACTTCAGCAATGAGATGCCATTTTAGGCATCTCTGCATTATTCTTTATGTGGTATGCCAGGGTATACCATCTCTGTATCTGTTTTTTCAAACTTAGTGAAGCACATCTTCATCTTCATGACGCATAGTATATGGCAATATTCCTAATTCTTCTGTGGGAGAAAATAAGAGCTTCTATTGTGAATGTCTTTTGAAATTTCTGCATCTTCACTAACATAGATATTCTCTGAAAAGAGTTCTGTGCACAAATATACAAAAAATTTCAAAGGCAAGAAAAATATTCTCTCTGACTTATGACTATTTTCAAATCTTTTCATTGCCAGCATTCTGATTTCAACTGTTCAGTTCACAGGCGTCTATCTGTAAATAACTGAAGAACACATCCAAAAAGATATGGATGTTCTCAAAGAGATGACCTGAAAAGAGTTTATAACCATGATAATTAAAGCTAATCTCCAAATGTGGATCATTGAACTCTTTGAAAAATAATATGCTGTAGTCAGGGGCTAGCAGTGATTAAAAAAAAAATGAAGATTGGCGCTCAAGAAATGGACTTTTTCTGAAAAAAAAAAAAAAAGGTGGTTTATGGATGGATGTAAGATGTTCACAGACCAAACAAGTGTCTTTTGCTAGAAACCTCACAATGTTGCGCTAACATATTCAATTAGGATATAAAAGATTTGTGACTGGCCCTCCACATTTAGACATCACATGTTCATGTGATAGCCATTACCATCAGCAGTGGCCTGACATAAGGAAGTCTGTGAAAACATTAACATCCTCTGGGAGCAGTAAGGTTGGCAGGTATTTTTTTTTTTTTTTTTGGGTGAGGGGAGGTTCAATATGTGGCTCATAATAGGAAGCAGACCATTATTTGACTAAAAATATTCAGTTCCTTTATGAACCCCTGACCTTACCTTTACTTTATTCCATGCAAAGAGAAGTTTCTATCAGGTGACCTCAGCTGAAGTTGGCAACCTTCTGACCAGCCAGCTACTGTTGTCCTAAAAGCTGGGAGAGAGGGATGCCTTTCTTTATATGCAAGAATGTATAATTCATGTTGCATTAACTACATGAAAACGTAGCATACTTGCTGCACGACTCCTAGGATTGTCTTCTAGAAACAAAAAACCTTTTTTTTTTTTTTTTCCCTTTTAAAATCTCCTAATAATAGAATTACAATTTTTATGGCATGTTTCAGGTAATCTGTATGCCCAAATGTGGCAAAAAGTCAACTTACTCTCCTAAGAGAGATAACAAACTAGTTTGATGTATGATGTAGGTGATCAAGCATCCAGAAAGGAGAAATGCATACAGCCACTGTCAGGCTATTAGGCAAAGTCTGACTGTGATTTTGGTCCCAGAAAAAAAGGTAAATTTCTTGCTCCTACATATTATAACCTGTTACTTAACTAGATAGCATGGAAAAATAAAGTGTAAAATTTTATAATTATTTCGGTTTTGTAACTTCGGTGGTCATGAAGGAGGCCCTGCAGAGTTTACCTGTATGCTTGATTCCACTTTTAGAATTATTGCTGTTGACATGGAAGCGAATAGATCATTCAAACTCATGAAATTTGCAAAGATAGAGTGGCAGATTATTGATGAAATATGTTTCGGGTGGAAAAATAAACTCATGTTAAAATAGGTACAAGTTACCTTTCAATGGCCAAAGGCAGTGTTGCAGTATCTAGGAAAAAAAGAAGTGTGGGATAAAATTGTGATTTGAGCTCTCTAGTCTAAGAAATAACTCCAGAAAGAATTTATTGGTGAATATTCTGATGTGCTCAGGTTCTTAATGCAAAGCTGTGCTATGTAAGGTTGATGGGATCTATATGTACCATTATAGAAGACCTTTTCTAGGAATAAAGGAGCAGATAAATTATATATTTGGTACAGAAATAATAGATCCTGAAAGGATATGTTCATTCCTAATACCCAAGTTCAAAGTAACATTGAAATATGGAGAGCTTGAGAAAAAAAACACTAAAGAAATGTTTCTTTCATTACCTGTCAGTTAGAACTAGAATAAAAATCCCAATGGCTGAATTCCAGTAGCTGAAAGAGGACAGGAGAAAACAAGGAATTGGATTCTCTTTAGCACTGAGAACAATTAATCGTGGAATAACTTTGACCATGGAACATAACTAAATCAAGAGGGAATATTCATGTCTAAAAATTATCTGTCAATCTAGATCAGTGTATATGTAGCTAAAGTTAAATGGGATATGAAAAATGTATTGCTAGAAAAAATAATTTTTGTACATTGGAAATAATCTGAAGCAAAGGCAATAACTGAGAGCAATGTTACAGAATGGCCTTTGCAGCTGACTTGAAAGTATTAAGGTACAGTGTGCCTTTAGCCTGAAATCCCAAGGCAAGTCACATATCATTAGTGAAATATTGAAGCCTATGTTCACAAACACATGGTAATTTCTGCTTGCATAGGCCTTCTATGGCATTGATTTATCAAGAATGAAATACACTTTGAGCTCATCGGCATCTCACATGCTCAAATTCCAAGGTACTGATGTCAGAATACCTGAAGGAAAGGATAGGTAAAAATTCATTGTAAATATTAATTATAATGACTTAGGAAAGCATAGAGGTGGTGAGCAAGCAAATTGTCAGATTTGTTTTATAACTTGGATAAAATTTCTGGATCTTATGTAAGGAGCACCAGATTGTTGATATCCTGAGTATTACAGCACCTAAACACCTTCACTTTCCTGTCCTGAATCCCATTCAACTTGATGGAATTTAAGCATTTCTTGCAATTTCTCATCACTCTAGTTCCTCAGTGCAAGGTGCTTAAAGAAAACAACTGATTTTGGAAGATTTTTTTCTTCTGTGCCATTTTAAATTAAGAATTGATTTTTGGCACAACAGATTCTAATTTTGAACTCCTTTCTCAGTTTGGTTCTTGAGTTTAGCCCTTTACATATATCCACTGACTGCTAAGCATTTCTGCTTAACAGGGAATACTGTGAGTTGCATTTTCTTATGATCCAAAGCAGTTGGATGATTTTCTGTGCTATTTAGAGAGTCCTTGTGCTTCCTCTCTACAAATGATATTTCCCATGAATAAGAATGCTGCCTGTTTTTCACTAAGGCTTCCATGTCTCTATTCCCTAAAAACATAATTTAATGTTTGTGTGTTATCATACAAAATGTGTAATGTGCGACATCTTGTTTCCACAAAACCCCTGTGGAGACGATAATAAGATATAAAGTTGCAATTACATGTATTATATAGAATCGATTAGACTAGCTAGGAACACAAATCTGCATTTAAAGCAGCTCAACCTCATTTTCAGTGCCCTTGATAATAAAATTTCTATTTATCTTTAGTATTTTTCATCAATTGATTTCAGTGTACTCAATCATTTAGGTTATCATATTCAAAAGTATACTAAGAAAAAGAGTCTCAAAGTAATAAAATCCCTGCAGCGCAAGGGGATCCTGAGCTGATACCACAAATCAGGCCCAGGAACACCACAAGTCAAAGCCACCTTCTCCGCTTGTGTGGGAAACAAGTTACAGGTACGTTCTCTGTTCATAATATTTTCTCTTCTGTTTGCTGCTTGCCGTACTCCTTAACTCTGCATTGAGTTTTGTCAGTTGCTTTTTATTTCAGTTAAGCATTTGCTTAGAAAAGCTAAAAGCTGTAGTGGTGTCCTTTGCAGTGTAACTAGCCAGAAAATCATAATTCACTTTTGTTCAGAAAAAAAGTAGAACATTCTGCCAAAAATTTCAGGTCGTATTCCCTTGGTTTTGCTACTCTGAATAATATGGGAGGAAGTTCTTTAAATGCTTGTAATTAGCAGAAAGAACAAACTAAAAACAGAATATTTTAGGCACTGATTTTCTGAGACTCTCACCTGATAAAACCAGATACGAGCTTGAAGATCTGTATTAAACATCAACCTTCTGCTCCCAGATCTGTTGCTTCTGCCTTAACTGATGGAGAATCAAGTCTTTGGTACACAGAACATACATTTTTGCCTGTATATTCTTTAAAGGACTAAGATATTTTACCATAATAACTGGAGATACTCACGGAATGGATCATGAAGGAGTGAATGGAATGAATTCAGAATATGAGTGGATTAGTAAAAAACAAAAAAGCATTTCAACAGCTTAAATTGTATATATTTTATGCATATTTTATAAAAATATATATATACAGAGGCATATGCAAACTATCAAGTAAGTCTGGTAGCAAATACTTCTGCTCTTCTCTTTACTCTTTTAGAACATGTGCAGCAAGGATACTTTCTTTGTGAGAGAGGATAGGGGAAGCTTCTAAGGAAAACTGCAGTCATGACTGTAAAAAAAGTGTAATGTGAGTCAGTTGAAAATGTGTTGTTGCAGACTATTTAAAATTTCAGCCAGAATTGGCCCAGGTTTTAGATGAAGTACTATACTAATCTTGTTAAATTGTCTTTTAAAAGCTGAAAAGTGGCAATATGAGATGTGTGGTGTACAATGACTTTGAAACAGTGTGCCTGGTCTGAATTTACATTCCATGTTGAACCTGGAATGACCACAGAACATTAAAACAAACTGTAACTTCTGTGCATAACTGTTTATTGTTGTTGTTGGTGTGTTTTTTTAAATCAACATACCTGCTGCAGAGTAAAGATTCTGATTAATATCTAGTATTTGTATTACATGTTTTCTTCTATGTCTTTTGGGCATTCTAAGTGCTTTGACCCTCACTGCTGTGGTTTCATAAAAAAGAAAACTAATCTGCAGGTTTAAAAATTCTATAGGGAATACATTAAGCACTTGGCTTGACAGAACTCAATAAGAAAGGCCTATTCCTTAGCTTGTGTTTTGTTTTGATTTTATTTGATTTTCTTCTTTGTAGACAATTTTGTTCTTTTTTTTTTTTTTTTTCTGCTTTAGTAAAAGTAAGAATTGGGGTCACCTGCTATAAAAGACAGGTGCAGACCTGATTAACCATGGTGGATATAGCTCTAAAATGTGTCTGAAGATATGCGGATGTTTTCCTAATGGTATTGCCACCTGACAGAGTGGTCAAGAATATTTGGACTGATAAAGTGCTTTGGGATTTTTTGCTGTAATCTCTATATAGATAGACAAATTGTTATTGCTAGAATGTGATCTTGAAAGAAGTCCTATGTTTGCCTCACAGTCTCTGTCAAGTAGATGTTTTGCATGCTTTTCGTTTACTAGGTACTAGGTGTTACTGTTTTGTTTTTAATAACTTTAAATTTTGGTTTTTAATAACTGCTCAAAGTTACTGTATATCCAAAACACAGAGTCAAAGCAGTACCAGCAAAACAAGTGATCTGCACTGTACAAAGTCTTTGGTATCTGCATGTATACAAATTTGCAACAGAATATTTTATTATTTGGAGCTTGATAAATGATCAGATATTATCAAATAAAATATTCCACTTTGTGGAAAAGATAGGGTAAGATGAATGTTTTATCTGAATGAAGATTTTCCTTAGCACTTATTGTTGTAGTGTACATCAATTCAAATTTGTGACAAGCAGCTAAGTTAATCTGGCACAAATGTTCAAAAGGTCTTAAAAAGCACACCCAAGAATATAATAATATAATTGCCTAAGTATCACAATTGGAAGGGTAGGCTTCAGGTCAGACCCCATATTTTACAGAGACAGTCTTTTTAATTAGCTGCATAGTACACAAAATATGCCATAAAGAGTATCTGATAATTTTAAAAGATTGAGAAATACTTTCTCACCAGGTGTGTTGTGAAGTGTTTGGTTTCTAAGAGAAGCACAGAATACTGTTTAAACAAGAAGTTTTACAGGCATTACTAACTTGTCTGCCACATATAACTAAGTCTAGAGTTATTGGTCCAACAGAATTACAGCGATCTTGTTATTGATTTAACTAATGGAGATGTTTGAATAGCTTTTATAAAGTCACACCAGAAAAGCAGAATCTTCTTTATAATGGGTAGCCTGGAACTATCAGATGGAAGATGAGAATAAAATCTATCAGATGGGTCAAAATATTTCCTAAAAGGAATTGAAGAGTAGAAATCTAAAAGTCATATATTGGATAATAGAACAGTCATTTACTCATTCCTATGATCAGTTTTTGCCTTACTCTGTTAAAGGGCTGAATGTAATTTATAGAAAAGAAGTTATTCTCATCCTACTCATGTAGTGAGGTCAGACTGAAATCTCTTGTGCATCCTGATCTCCTATAGAGGGTATCATGATAAATGAAGCATATATTTCTAATTAGAGTCAATAAAACAAAATACTCAACCTGTCCATGTATTATTGAACTGGATGTAATTGCTTTTAAAATACTGTTATGAAACCAGTGTTTTAACATGATTTGGGGTTTAATCAAAATCATTATTGCAGCAAATTTTTATGGTAATGTCTCATTTACTCCACATTTGAAACAGAGTAACATGGTATAGGACTGAAGGTTATGCGACCAGGATCCTCAGGGTCCTGCTTCTGTCTCCGCCACCAGCTTTCTGTGCGTCCAGGAAAGACATTGCCCCTCTGCACCTCTTGTTACAGGTCTGTGAAATAGGGGTAATTATACCCTTCCTTAACAGCTGCTTTGAGTTCTGTCAGTGTGCCATATATAACATTGTCATCTACTTACATTCTGTGATGCTAATCATTGTAACTTGGAATAACGAAGAAAGCTATTAATCTATAATTAAGAAAGCTGTATGTGAGTATGCTGAAGTTCAAAGGAAGGCTGATACAGATAGGTAAAGACATTGTATGTTTGTTTCTAAAGATTTCTAAAGATCATGCTGAAAGTCTGTCCTGAAGCAGAACAAGATGTAGACTTCTGGACAGCTTTGCTTTGACAAGCACAGTTAGATAGCTTTGACATTTAATGAGAGCAATAACTTGGTTGACTACTGAAGTAGCTTTTTCTTAACCAAACTGAGTTTGAGACACTTGTTTCCAGTCTGGAAATAGTTCTGATGTAAGAAGTTGAAAGTGTGCATGTTAGGTAAGGTATATGGAGATATTTAGCAAGGTAAGTTCCACTGCTCTTCCAGTAAGGTTTTATTCCCATGTGTGCTCTGGGAGAGGTCTACCTATTATAGCAAAATCCCAATGGAGGAACAGTTCATAATTGTACCATAATATGATTAATCATGTATCAATATATTAATCATTTATGGAAGTGGTGAGACACTGGAACAGGTTGCCCAGAGCAGTTGTGGATGCCCCCTCCCTGGAAGTATTCAAAGCCAGGCTGGATGGGGCTTTGGGCAACCTGGTCTAGTGGGAGGTGTCCTTGCCCATGGCAGGGGGGTTGGAACAAGATGGTCTCTAAGGTCCCTTCCAATCTGAACCATTCTATGATTCTATGACATAGTCATAAGATATGCTTGTGTATGGAAGGACAGTTCATCTCTGAACTTCACATCTGCCGTCTTGTGAGCAGTCATCAAATCACATGGGCTTTGTTCCTGAGGAGTGAATGGAGCCTTAGCATTGTTATCTTTTTGTTCTCTGGTGCTACCCTATGCTCCATTTTGTTTTAAAGACAGCTGATGGATCCCACAGTGTCAGTGCTGATGTGAGTCTCCTTCCCCTGGCTGTAAGGACACCATCCATCAGTGCCATCAAAGCTATCGTCCTGCTCTGTGTTTGTGAAGGAGCTATGTGAAATGTTCACACCTCGTAGTTTGCCAGTAAATGACAACAGACATCAGTTTGTACCTCATGAGTTTGAAACTTTCATGAAGATGAATGGAGTGTGTCACATCAAATAAGCTCAGTGCCCTCCACTACTGTATAGGGATACTTTCAGTGCTCCCCCGTCATGGAGTGCATTTCACCCGTATTGAACGTAGCTATTTAAATAACATAGCTATTTCAATTGAAGTATTCATTGTTAAGAGAACATATTGGTGACACACTGCAGGCTGGTGTGCTTTTTATGGGTATTTATAATCTTCAATCAAGTGGATTATTAATAGTGATATATTCTTTTTATATCCCTATGTCCACAAATCTCACATTGGTTACCTTTTCAAAAATATGAAAGGCTGTATTGAGTTCATTTTCTTTTGTATGCATGCTTATGCTTTCAGTCTTTTTTCTTTTTCCATGAGCAGATTTTGGTCATTTTTGTGTTAACTCACTGTGTTGGAAGTAAACACCCAGAAGTTTAAACAGTGGAACTAGTGGGATCATACCTATATACACTATATTGCTTTTTTAAAAAGCCCTTGATGTCAGAGTAGCTTCAGTTTACACCTGTTGTAGCAGAGACCACAATGTCAGGGTGAGGGAAGTGGTATGTGAACAAAAGTAATACTTTCAATAATAAATGCTGTTATTGATTAACATGGGTTTTCTACATATATGTGTACATAGGAAGCCTGGGGCTGCACATAATTCTATGCCCATGGTGTGTTAATGCTTTCCAGGACCAGTTTTCTACAAGTCCTTATTTTTAAAGCAGGAACTCTAGTCAACAGTGAGTCCTGTACTGAGAACTGAAATCTTTTTTGGCTGCTAGCATAAACTGAACAAAAGTGTTTTCCTCGCATATTGTGGAAAGCTTGCTAGCAACTTCCTTTCATTCAGAGTCTATCACCCCTTTTCATAATGGATTCTGAGAATATTTTAAGCATAGATTATATCTGCACATTTTCTATTTCCTTCTGGGGTATATCTTGCCTTCCTCAAAGTACAGCTAAATCTTGCCCTTCTTCTGGTTTTGCTAACTCTGTTTTGTCTCACACTTGAAATTGTATTATAAACTCTATGTGGCAGGGCCTATTCCTTCTTACTGTAGTGTGAAGTGCATAGTATAATTTCATGTACTGTAAAGCTAATGGTAAAAGTGTTTTCTTTAGAAGCTTTTTGGTTATATGCAGTTCTGTGGATGGCAGTGATACTAATTTTCATGGTTTAAATGAACAGGCTATGGGACACAAAGTAAGTTTTTCTGGCCAGTAAAGCAAGCTGAAGGAAAGTAGGAATGTTAAGAGGTATTTTTAATGTATAGGTATATCTTGCCATGACCAAAGGAAGTTTGTAACAGAGTGAGGAATGGAAGTCAACTTCTCTAGATTTCAACTCAGTGATAAAAACAGGGAGGCACAAATGTCTTCTTCCTCATTCACAGTTCTATGTTTTGCACAAGGGAACAGATAAGTGGTCTGAGAAATTTCACTTTTAAAATGCTTTGATCTTCTAATTAAGACATTTCTCCAACTTACTGTTATTGTTTTACTGAAAGAGGGAATCTTGTATGGCATTTTTATGTATTTTTATACAAGAGGAACCAAATGAAGCTGGTGCCATCCAAAATCATGCTAGTGTTCATAGGTTTATCAGCAGCATCAAGATTTCTTGGTTCAGCTTCTGCTTTTGTGTGGAAATGCAGTTTTGTAACTGTGGAGAGCATGGCCAGACACATAGCTTTGAGATGCAGCTTGGCAAAGTGTGTGCAGCTTGGGTCTGCTCTGTTAAAAACCTGGGGGTTTGATTCCTGCTGTACCACAAATGACAGCTCCTGAGTTAATCCATCTGCAAAATATGGCAAATGATACTTGTCTCTTTTTTAATGAGGCCTTGCTGCATAATAAGGGTTATGTAGTGCACAGAATTATTAACATCAGATGAAGAGCTGCAGCTAGAACTTGTGGCTCACTGCCCATCATATTTTTGCTAGGCCAAAGGCTGCTTAACAGAAGTAATTTCCTTGTATACTCTGGAGCTGTGTATGAGTTTTTGCAAAACTTTGAGTATAATGGATGTGATTAGTGTATCAGGAGTGCCATAGTGCTCTGGGCATACCCCATGCAGTTAGGAGCGCAGTGTGCGGGNTTCAACACTGCCAGGTGTTATCAGGTTTGTTTTTCTTCTGAGACCAAAACATAGCTTCATACCAGACACTGTGAGAGAAGTAACTTCTGTTAGAAACTAAGACAGCGGGGAACAAAAACTCAGTGGAGCTGGCATGTCAGGAACTGTAGGGTTCAAGCACTCTTACTACCTATTTGTTTCATTCGTAGGAATGACTGAGTGGTTCCTGCTGAAGCTGCAAGGAGGACAGGGAAGAGGTAACTCTAAGGCAGAAAGTGTGGATGACTGTAGCCCAAAGTATAAGAGCTTCTCTGTAAGTAAGGTCTCCTATTTTATTATGTTGGCCCATGACATCAGAGGCGAATGTTGGTGGTATGGCAGTAGAGGCTGAACCTTCCCATCAGTATTCCATTGCATTTTTTTGCTGTGTGACAGATGGCAGCAGAGGGGCACTCTGACAAAATTGTATCTGACATGGACTTGCATATGAAGCAAAGGTGCGTCATTGAATTCCTTCATGAAGAAAAAATGGCACCCGTTGACATTCACAAATGCTTGCTGAATGTTTGTGGAGATCAAAGAGCGAATATGAGCACAGTGGGTGGTGCGTTTCAGCAGTGGCAACAGAAATGTGAACGACAAGCCACATTTCAGATGGCCATGCAACACAAAAATGAAAAGTATCTCAATCTCAATCATCCACGAGATCAAATAGTGTTATTGTGCTCTTTGTATCTGTTGTAGTTTCCATGGAAGTAAATTGGATGCATTACTTTCAGAAGAAACAACATATTAATGTTTGGCAAAATTAAAAGTAGAATTCTGTAGTTAAAAGACTATGGCCACCTATTGAAATTACTTACTCTTGGGCTTTTTTTATGAATTCGTCCTAGGCAAAATAGCCATGGCTGCTGAGGAAATTTTTTCTCAGTAAGGAATGCTAGAATACATTGTAGTTACTAGGGTCTATTTTGCATCAGAGATTGTTGAGGAATGGTTGATTTGGGTGAATATGATTTGTAAGGACAATATGGTGGTACAAGTCCCCCTAAGCAGATACCTTGCTAACTTTGTCAGAATTTTGTTGAAGCTGGTGGAGATACAAATTACTTACATGCCAACTGAGGATCAAGTCCCAGGAGAGATTCAGATTGAAATGTGCTCAGTGCGGTGGATAGAAAGTGGGGGTATTTTCTTTCTACTTAGGTCTTTCTTGTATTACCTCTGCTTGGTTTCCTGACATTATTAGTGGTCTGAAGAAACTTGGCTGAAGTTGGATCCCTTATCCATGGAAAGTGTAGAATAAGATTCACTTATAACTGCTTCCATTTTTCTTTATGAAACAGTAAATCACTGCCTAGACCTTCCTGACGTAGTAGGGTTAAGGAGCTTTTAGTAGTGAGCTTTCAGTATAGTTATGTCTGTGCAAATATGTTGTACATATTTTGTTTTCACTGAAGTTATCGGTAAAAACTCACGTGCTGTAAGGTGCTAATGTAGTATGGCAGAGTTAAGTATATCACAGAGGGAGGAGGAAAGTTAAAGGACTGTCATATGTAAGCTATTAGTGTAATTATATTTTTAAGCGGTGCCTTAAATTGGTCACTTGAACTGCGATTCCAGCTTGTGTAGAAGGAACAGTGTAAAATAATTTATATGAAGGCTGCAACCTTTTGTTTAAGTCAACAGCATGTAAAGCGTTTTAAGTTTGCTTTTTTTTTTTATTGTTGAAGTCCCATAATCTATGAGACACACTTGGTCATGAAGTAGCTTGTTATTAAAATATAATATCATGCTCATCTGTGATTATTATTTTAATTCGGTGCTTGGTTGACTTATACAAAGCTGCCTGAACTCTTTCAGTAACCACTCTCCGTTCGCCTACATTACATTTAATTTATACCAAGATGATAAAAAATTTGATTTATTTTACAACAGATCAGTAATTGTGCTCTACAAATAAGTCTGTAATGATAATCAACAGCATTTTCAACATAATTTAATTTGTCTTCTCCCGAGAGGTAGTTAAATGCAGTAATAATAACACTACTGTTATGGACTCTGCTGCAGTTAATCATGGCCTGAATATGCAGACAGCCCCAATATTGTATTGACAGAAATTAAATTAACCATCAGCTTGGGCAATCAGTGGCTGTACAGCTATTAAAAGTAATAAAGGCAACAAACCCCAACCATAGCCAATTACATTTTGACATATAAACGAAAAAAGACAGATGCTTTTGATTTGAAATTTTTATTTCATTGGAAGTAAAGAAGACATATCTTTTCACATACATTATTTTCCATGCCTTAATTAACCAATAATACACACCACAGAGTAAGAATCATACTGACATAATGTAATATCACAGGTATATTTTAAGTGCATCCTAACCCAAACGCTTCCTTCTCTCCATATACTGTGGTTTGGTATAGCACGCTATTGTAAAGGATATAGATCAAAATGCATAAACAAGACAAGGTACAATGAACATTGAAAAACAATTTGAAGTGATTAGAAAAGATAACTTACTGAGTTTGAGTGTTTCATGTTTTTCTTAAAATCCTACTGAAACGAGAAGTAAAAACTCTCAGAATTTCTAATTGGGTTATGTTTTGAAGGGGAGGAAGGAATAACAAGTTATTAATTTCAGAATGTAAGTGGTTAGTACTTCAATTATTTTTCTTATGTAAAATGAAACATCCATAACTTGCTCAAAGTTACTTTTATATTGTGTTACTTTAGCATCTAATTTGTCTAGAAAAAAATAGTCTTATAAATGTACTTAGTGGCTAGTTACATATGTAAATATTAAACTACATATTTAATTTTAAATATTTATATGCACTTGTATATTTCATATAAAATAATATTTATGTATATTTAAAGGGCCGTAGAATAGTTCACAGAATATTTTTTGTTATTTTGTCAGAAAACAATAATTTTATTTCAATAAGTTGGAGGAGTCAACAGCTAACAAAATCTGAACATCTTTTTTTTTCTTTTTTTTTTTCTAATTTACTTTATAGTAGCTTCCATCAATTTACATCTTGAAAGGCATGTATTTCAGCTTATTGTAATTTCCATCTTATGATGAAAACAGTATCTCAGAGTGCAAGTGAAATAAAATAGCATAATATGTTATTATTCCTAATGAAAATCAAACTCAGCAAATGTACAGAGACTTATCTGTCACTTTAAACAATGTTTCATGATGAGTTATCAGGTGTACCAATAAATTCCCTAGGAATATGAAAAACTTCAAATTTGTTTTAGTGAAATCATGACTTTTTCAGACTGATGACTAAAGTCACTTTGTTTTAAAGGGAAGCTTTATAAATCAGGACGATGGTTGCCTCTACCCACAGCAATCTGTTACAGGCTTAGTCCAGATCCAGTGCAAAACATAAATACCTGATTAATTTGACACATGCTATTATTGAAATCATTCAAGTTCCTGTGCAATTTTCTGGATAGGGACTTTAGCCAGGAGATGACAATAATCCGTCACCTCTTAATCTTTCTGCTCCTTAGACTTGTTAAAGTCAATAAAGTTCTCTTACACAGAAAAGGAGAATAATCCTGCAGTACCTATTAGATAAAGTTTTGTGGATTGTGTTATGCAGGTCAAGCAGGGAGCTCAAGGTTTTAAGATATTCCCTTCTGGCCATGAAAGTCATGAGTTGAAATTCTTAAAAAGAAGTTTGCCCAAGGCAAAGGCAGGTTTTGGAGCAGCCCTTACTGTGTAGATGGAGAGACACAGAAGATGCTTTCAGTTTTAAAACATCAGTTTGTCTGTGAGCAAGAACTGTTTTTTCTAAGGTTCTGGCTATATGTTGCTAGAGCATAGTGAAGCCCCAGGTTCCCCTTGCAGAACTCCGGCAGGCGCCAGCTAATCTGTACAGTTAACAGTCCAGCTATTAGAAATTTCTTCAAAGACAACATTTTGGTGTACCATTTTAGTGTGTATTCCATGTAGCATGTGTGCTTAACTCTAAGTATGTATGTAATAATATGCTGCCATATGTTAATGTTTACGTGTAGGGCTGGGTATGCCTATGAAATGCAGGGAGAGAATTCAGACTTCCTTAAATTGTGCAGGATTTAAAACTTTCTTTTCTGAAGAACAATGGTTTTGTAAATAGGTAGTACATGAGGGCCAACATCTATTATGACACTTCTTATGAGGAAAGAGAGAGATATCACTCATGGCTATTTCAGTGATGATTTCTCTCCCCGTTGTAGCCATGAAGATACATGTCATAACAGAGATCAACTATCATTGTAATGTAATTTTTCTCAATACAGCATGTGTTGTAAATGGTGTTGATTGCTGACAGAAACTCAGAGGGTGGGAGATGTGATTCCTGGTATGCACAGGGCAGGAAATACAACTTAGGCAGAGGATATTATATTTGATGCATATTTGCCTCCATCCTATAACTTTCTTACAGATTGTCTGCAAATTTTTGTAAAGCAATCCCCTGCATTAAAACTCAGTTGGGAAATTCTGTTCCCTCACACACTAATATATTTTTTCTTGTATTTGTTGAAGGCATGCAAGAAAAGCAAGATACAAAATATCTTGCAAGCAGCAAATTGCAACTCTATTAATTGTAAATTGATTCAGTAGGAAAGGAATCCTATTAGAATTATGAGGGTCCATGAGAAAATAAAAACCAATATTAAGCTGACATGTAGAATGAAAAGGCTCCTATTGCCTTCAGCATTAAATTAAACATCAAAGTGTTTTAGGCCTTACCATCTCTACACTTAAAAAAAGGGAGAAACTTACTAGCAAACAAGACAAATCTAGAAAATCTGTTTGGTACAAGTCACAGCAGCAAATCAATTGCTGTTTCTTTTCTCTAAAACCACAGTGATCTAGGCCACCAAAGATATTTTGACAAATACAGCAACCAAGTAAACTAAGCCAAAAGCAAACCTAAACTCAGCCTAAACCCCACAGTCTTGCAACTTGCTTTGGAATGTGCCAGTTAGGCTTACTGCAGAAAATTTCCCTTGAGTTTCTTCAGCCCTCTTTCAAAATGGTTTGATCAGGGTAAAAGGTTCTGCAATTGCAAGGAACCTCTGGAAAGGAGTAGCTGAGAGCAAAACCTGAGATCCAATAGTGTCATAACCAGGAAAACTAAAGGTATCGTCTGGCTTCCCTGGGTTTCTCTGCAACAGGCAATATTCAGCCTAGACACCAAGACATTTTATTCTCTCTTTTTTCTTGTGACACATCAGTCTGTTTCTCAGACAGAGTTGGAGAGAAGCATGAGATGCATGTATGCTCTACACTATCATTTTATTTTTATTTATTATTCATTTATTATTATTTTTTTTATTTAGGGTGCTAACTTTTAGGTGTCTTGTTTGCCACAAAAGGATCTCAGATTGTCTTTGTCTCTAATCACCAGAGACACTTTCATTGTAAATGTTACTCTTCAAACTCTGAGAAATGAACCATAGCCACCATTAAATACTTCCATAAGACATCAGTGAATGTTTTTCACTTCACTGAATGTCACTGAAAAGTGAAAAAAAAACTGAGCAATACTATTCTACCAGTCCACATATATATAATTAGTCACATTCATGTTGAATGGTAAAATATTTGTGGAATAATACTGTACCAAAGAATGCACAAGTTTTAGAGACATTTACAGACATGTAGCCCCAGAAATATTTCTGTGCCTTCGAGAAGGCAGCACTTATTCTTTCTTCATTTCCCAATTTCATATACTTTATTTTAAATAATGACTGGGAAATGAAAAACTCCATGGTGATATTATGCTAAGTAAATAATTAGATTAAAATTAAGGTCAGGAAATGAAAAGGATTAGGTTCTTAAGAGCACTTATCTCAGCTGTCTGATAGATAGTATTTTTCAGTCCAGCTTTTTTATTGGACATGTAGCTTATTATTATTACTATTTATGGATAAAATAAAATGAGAAGAAATTGACATTGAAAAGCTGCTGCTTTAAACTGTTAACTTTTGCATTCCTTCACACTTAAACTGATGATCTTAATGTTGCATCATCATATATTTCTCTAGAAGTCTTGAATAAGTGACAATTTTAGAAGCATTTGTCAATAAGAATGCATTTTGAAATTGCTGTGTTTATATGCTTGCTATACCGCATATATGTATGTAACTGCTATTTTATTAAGCATGTAATAATTAAAAGTATTTGTATAAATTAAGAGCAATCAAGAGTATACATATACAAAGAACAGAGAGCCCGATGTGCAGTAATAATCACGATTCTGAACTGAAAAATGTTTAAATGACCTGAAACTTTCATTGAAAAAGCAAAGCTATTTCTTCATGTTCCCTCTTTCCTTATTTTATTGCAATATTAAATTTGTAAACAATACTTTAATTTGTGAGGATATAATAACCCAATTAATATAACTTCAGTGAAAGGAAGATTTTCTATTTTTGTTAGAAAGGTTCCTATTTTTTTAAATTATTTTTTAAATAATTTCTATTTCTCCCATTCTTTCAGGAGATAAGAAGTACTGACCACATGTCTGAATGTGCTGTGCTCTTGAACTTTGATTTCTTATCACAATTTAGGGACACTTCAACGAGGTAGACAACAAGATCTTTCTGCATATCCTGACAGACTGTAAACTGGGAGAAGCAATTGATTCAAGATGCATAGTTTGTTCATGTTGCTATTTCTATCTAACAATTTATTTTGATCTGACATTAACGAAAGCATGTCCAGACAGGTACATAGGGAAACTCAAAGACTGTGAACACAGAAGCTGGTACTGGTATTTCACACTGTACCCTCTCCAAGAGATAAGATGTAGAACCACAGGAGTGTGTCTGTGGTACTGGAGATGATCAGTCAGTAAGTTGGGATTAATTAATTGTCCGCTTTTAGAAAATACAGAATCTTATCATACTTTCCTTGGGAGTGACTATGTTAAGGCAGATATCATAAATGCAGTTTCTGTTATCATGACAGAACATTTAAAATATCCAATTATTTGATTAATACCAGCCTTGGAATGATCACAGCCACCCTCTTGTTCATGGGACATGCTGTGCGAATGGGATCTGACATCTGACTTTCTATAGAGCTGCAGGCTGGCTGCCCAAATGCACTCATAACTTAACCAATGGCAAGAAATACTTCAGGTGTGCACAACTGTGAGCACTGAGCATCACCCTTGTTATGCTGGTATCATCTAGAAAGCAGACTGGCAACAGATCAAAACATGAAAAACTATAGCTTAGAGAACCAACCTGTTATTTTGATAGAGCTCATTTGTATGTTAAGAATACAAGCACATACAAGATTGATTTTAAGTATGTTGCTGTTGTAAAACTGTAACAGCTTAATGAGACGTTCTCTGGATAAGTTTTTTGTATTGGCTGTCAGTTCCTTGACTTCTGTTCACTTCTGAAAATGGACACATTCTGAATTCACATTCTGAGTATACACATTCTGAAAAAGGACATATTTCCTTAATAATCTTTTATGGCCAAATTTTTGCTAGAGTGAAACATCTCATATAGAAGTCTGATCCTTCTCCTGTTTAAATTTTCCTGTAACTGCAAAATTGTACGATCTGACTTAGTTAGCACTAATGACAGACTTATAATACAAACCACATAGAGTCCTTATAAAGAGAGGTGAGTAATTAGAAATCAAAGATATTAAAGGTAACTTATTCACTGTAGGGTGCTACTTAGTGTTTCTGTGTATGAAACTTCACTGGGGAAGAGAACCAATGCCGGAAACACCCTCTCATCATCTGTCTTGAAATCTTTTCTTTCTAAAACAATTAATAGACATATTATAAAGTGACACTTTATCATGTTCCCTCCTCACTCTTGCTTTGCCTTCTATTCCTTTGCAGTATTTCCTTTCTGTCCATGACATCATCTTAACCCTCTCTAGGGAAAGGGGGAAAAGAGACAGAGAGAGAAAGGGAAAAAAAAAAAAACAAAAACATAAAAACCCCACAAACTCCCCCTTCCTTGGCAACAGAAATACCTTTAAGTGTAACATAATTACGATCTCTCTGCCCTTTCTCCCCCCGCTGGGACTATTCAGCAAACCCTACAACATACACTTAAATCTTCAACTTCTCAGAGACACTACACACAGATGGGAAAGATTTGATTAAAATTACAGTGCTTTAGGTTCAACTTCACCTATTAAGAAAAAAAAAGGATTTGGTGCTGGACTTTTTTCCCTGAGAAATAACTAGGCTACTATAATTACAGATAGGGCCCTGCTGTGCACCATGAATAGGATCCCTGGGGTGGTATTTTCCTGTTACCTGTCTATGTAGGGCTGTTGACATCAACATGAATGATAACTATGCCAGGTTCTTTTTTTGTGTTTTTTGTTTTTTTATTATTATTATTAGTATTTTTCTTTTTGTGCTTTAGAAAAAGAAGGGGAGGAGGGGAGAAAAAAGGAATAAGTTATAAGTGCTGTGATTTACATTTTTTTTTTTTTCTGTCAAGGATGCTTTTATGTACTTTCCTATATATTTGTTTGATTATTTGCTTAAATTATTTTTCTTGAAATTACATTTTGGCCTTCATGCAATGAAGATACCAACACGATGCAAGTGATAGAAACAGAGTGTTGTGCACTGTGGAAGTTTGAATGTTTGCACTTTTACCTTACTCAAATTAGAAGGAGCTTTCATTTTTGAGCACTGGCTCACTTTTTGACAATTGACTCTTACAATTTTGTACTGTTCACAAAGTTAATTTTATTTGCATTTCAAGCCATGTTAGACATTAAAAACTGTGTTTTGTTATTGTTTCAGCTTATCAAAATCCTGAACTACCCAGGATTTTACACTGCATTACACTGCATTGGTGAAATGGAGACTAGAATTGTAGCTGATGGCGCGTCCCAGGAATTGAACATTGGAAAGTGTGCTGGAAGGGAATGTCTAAATAAGAAAGGTAAGGACATGGCAATAAGCCATGTTAGTATGGGGGCAAATGAAAAATAGTGGAAGACTAGATTGAGGTGTATCTACTACTGGTAGAATGTATATGAAAATCGTATGGAATTGTGAAGATCTACTGTCTAGAAGCCTTCAAAAATGTCAAAAGCTTAAGAATGAGAAGGGACAGTAACAGTAGGAATTGGAAAAGAATACATGCAAAATCTATTGGAAGAAGCAGACAAAAGGCAACAAGGGAAACATCCTTTCCTTGGCCCTTATTACTTTGTGTTTGTGTATAAAGCACCAAAATGTGTTCAAACTGACCAACAGAGATTCTTGTTAACATGAGGCTTGGACTCAAATAAGTTAAAGAATCTCTTATATTAACTCCACTTTCTAGAAGATGGCCTTCAAGGTTTGGGAATCTGAGGAAAAGGCAAGGTAAGTAAATCTTTGGTCAGCTGACTCTTGACTGATATTTATCTTGAAACTGGCTACTGCTAGCTTTGTAAGTAAATGCAGCCCTTGAAGGAGCCTTTCTGAAAATCAACTGCTGGAGTCATTGCAGGTTGCTCAGGATAATCTAGGAGATGTATCTTGTTCCCAAACAAATAATCCTCCTCCTATCCCAAGAGGGTTTTGGAGTAGAAGAGAATCAGATCTAGTACAGCAGAAAAGTAATTGTCTTTTGTAAATATCAAGAAAAAAAGGTTTAAGGAGGGATCTGTGCACTAAAAACTCTCTGAAAATATTAATAGGCAACTGATTCATGGTGGGATACAAACTGGAGAAGGAATCTCACATCATGAATTGGTCATAGGTGGAAGCTAATAACTTGCTACTGATTGAGAAGTGACATACAGGCTCCATTGGTCCATGGGAGGTGCTTATGTTTAATGCGATAACACAGAGCCAAACAAGCTGATACAGAAAGAGGAACAACATGGTCAGAACAAAAGCCTGAGAAAATGCCCTTTGAGAAAGTGATCTTTGGAGCAGCAGGATTGTGGATTGATAGGGGCAGGGCATAAATGCGTTTGTCAAGAGGTGAGAAAAGGATCTTACAGAGATCAAGATGAGAGGTAGGTGTCTGGATATGTTGCTTACATGAATGGGATTCAGAAAGAATCTCAGCAAAACTCAGAGTTTGACTATGAGGTGAAGGACTCTGAACTGGATTCTGACTTTACGGACTTGATTGTCAGTCTGGCTGCGGATACTGTCTGCAGTGCTTGGGAAGAGTAAGGGGAAGAAGCTCTGCCTTATGCAGGTTAAGATTGAGCTGACAAACTGACATCTGCAAAGAGATGTGGGGAAAGAGTGTGTGGGAATAGGCTTATATTTTTCTTTGGACGGAAAGAGAAAGGCTGGTAATGGAATTAGAGCAACACATGAGATATTTGTGTAAAGAAGCTAAGTTCTTAGAGCTCAGCTGTGAAGGAATGCTGTTGGCTGACTACAAAAATCCAGTGCTACAAAATCAGGCTGTTGTTTCCTTTACATTTGCCAGAGTCACAATAAAGATGAGTTCTGCTATGATATCAACAAGCTAAAATAAAGACCAGATGATGGAATTGTTATGGGAGATGGAGTATCAGGGCTCTTATCAGGTTGTTCAACACTCCTCCTCTTTGGCTCCTTGTTTGCTACAATGGTTATCCCTATTGGCATCTCTGGCAATCAGTGCTCTAAATTGGGTTCTAAAGTCTTGAGAACGGGCTGAGTACTGTAAAGGCAGGCCAGTGCTGTTTTCTGCTTCTTTGTTAGGTGAGAGATGTATTTCTTCTCTTTGAGCTGGCAATTGACAGATGCAAGAAAGCAGTTCTGCAGGGTAGGACTACTCTTCTCCCTCACTCTTCTCAGCCCCCCCAGGAATGTCCATCTCTCCTTTCTCAGTTTCATGGCAGCTTTTAAATGTGCCTGGCAGTGAAAGAACTGCTCTTGCAGCTTTTAGGTATCCTTAGTTACTTATTTATTCCACTCCTCCTGACCAAATATGAAACATAACCCTTCATGTCATAGTTTGCCCTCCTGACTGGTGAAAACTATTTTGGTTCACAATACTTCTCCCTTGATAGAAAGTCCTCAGCACAGTCAAGATACCTTTCATCTGCTCACCTTCTCTGGTATTTTTTGCAGGGAATTTCTTTACCAAAGATGGGTTTTCCCAAGCACTGTCAGAGTTCTGATGACAATAGTTTTGTGTATACTGTAGAGTGATGCTGAGTTGATCCAGTCATATTTAGTTCACATTAATCAAGCCCTTTTACTCAAAACAGTATAGCTATGATCTAAACCAATTAAGCTAGTGATGTTTAGACAAAGAGATTAATATAGCTCAGAATAATGTAACCTTTGTCGATAGAAACATTGTAAGATAATGAGTTTTATTCAGCGAATTGGGTTTGTGGAAAAGTGTGTTTTGGATGTAGACATCTAACTGTACATACTAAATCAGTAGGAGAATAAGATTGTGCAGGCAGACAAGTTTCAGCTGTATACATGGAGACATAATTATGAAATTATCTCAGTTTAGACCTGATGCTTGAGAGCATGTAGTGAATGCAGGATAGGATCCACAAAATGAAAGGGTAGACTAACAGATATAGCAGTCTTTGCTTGTATTTGAAAATATACTTTTTTCTTCATGCCACATGTGGCCTAAAAAAAAAACAAAAACAAAAACCAAAAAAACAACAAAAAAAGCAAAACTTGCTTTGATTTTTGAAATTATACTAAAGACACACACATTCCCTTCTTCATTTGTAAGTGCATTACAGCCTCGTCATGAAAAAATTCCTGAGCTATCTAGGAAACCATTCTTAGTTCAAGGAATAAATAAACCAGATGAAATTATATTTATACCATAACATACATATGATGCCTAACAAAAATTGATATTAGATCAGCTATCAATTTGAATTTAATTAGAATTTAATCCATTATTTTTGAATTAGTTACTTAATATATATTAATTCAATAGATATTAGATGTATATTAAAATTCAGCTCAAACAGCCAAAGTGTTCAGAATAAGACCTGCTTTAAATGGAGTTTCATTAAGTATTAGATCATTATTATTTGGACTGATCCTGAGTATCCCAGAAACTCGCTTTAAAGTCAAACATCTCATCTCCTAGGTCCTGATATTGTGGTCAACAGGTACAGAATGGGAAAGACCACTATGCTCCAGTGCCTAGGCCTCTGGAAAGAAGAAGAATTGGAAGAAGTGAGATGATTACAGGAAATTCCAGGAAATTAAATCTACTCCTGGTTTCAGGAAAATGCAGGAAATTCCTGTTAACATTACCAGTTTGAGCCTCATAGTTGTTCAAGAAAGCTATATCAATCAGGCATCTGTAAATGAAAATTCACCTTATATATATATTATCTAGTGTGCCTGTCTGCAGTCATAGCCAGCCTGTGCTGATTCAGAGCAAGACAGTTCTCTCCTGCTACAGAGTACTTGTGCATTTAGAAGAAATAAATCTTTCCTGACCAACCGAAGCCCTGAAGTATGGGTTTTGATGTTACTGCTTGTGTGAATGCAGAATCTGTAGTAATTTAAAATAACTCCTTTATGGATCATACAGAGGTACCACTTGGAACAAAAGTCACCTCCTGAATTCTACTCTGCATCCCTGCTGGGGTTTAAGATCTGGACCATGTGTTTTGCTCAGCAATGTTTGTTTCCACTTGAAATCTCCAGCAGGTGACTCAGAACACTTCCCCCTGTCAGAGCCCTGATGCCCTTGGCCCCAGGGCTCTCCCCACCCTGCCCACAGCCCAGGACCACCTTTCAGCCTCCTCAGGCCATCAGTCCCTGACCCAGCAAGGCTGCAGCAGGGCTGGTCTCCAGCTCCCCACAGCCTTGCTCTGCTTGGCTATGGGCCCTGCTGAGCCAGGCCCACCCACGGGCCTGTGTCCTGTCCTATTCCTGTCCCTGAGGAGGTTCACAATGCTCAGAGCTGAAGCTGCCCTGACTGCTCCCCATCTGGCCCGCTCCTGACTGGAGCGGTGGGATGGGCCCCTCAAGTCCAGGTTCCCAGGCCTGGTGAGTCAGTGGGTCCTCACTGTATCCTTAACTTGCCTCCCACAAGCCTCATTTTTGGGGCACTTCCTGTGTTAAAAGAACCTGTTAAATTCACAATTGGCATTTGTTCTGCTGGTCAGATCAAACTGGGGGCTTTGCTCCATCTGTCCTCTTATGATGCCTAAATGGAATACTCCTTGTTCAAGATTGCCATGTCTCATGTGGAAGACATTCAGAAACTGTTTTTGCCTTTTCTGCATCAATAGGCAGAGTGGTTGCAGTGAGTGAGGTGTCCCTATGATCAAAGGAAATATGAGAAGACTGGCATTACAAGAATTGAGACTGCATCCTATTCCCAAGTTGTCTCCCTCTTCATTTAACTCTCTTAGTTGGTTCTAGCACCACACAAACCTCAGCAATCTAGATGTCCAGATGTTTTCTCTTTTGTACTCTGCTACTACTACATCCAGGAAAATAATCTGTTTTTCCTTGTCTCTTCTTTTCGCTACAAACAAGATATTCTACTCTATCTAGAAGTAGACCAACCAGATGCGTACTTCTCCAAACTTTTGGCATCCACTTACTGTTCACTTTCTAACAAAAAACTGCCAACTCAAGGAGACTGAATATTCATAACCTGTAATGCATATACACATGCAATGGAAGGAGCAAATGTGCATATATTCATAACCATCACAAAATACCTTACATTGAGATAGTTGGATGCTTTGGAAAACCACCTCCTTACTTAGTCAGATTCGTGCTTAAAGTGCTTTTCTTTCCCAACAGTTCTTGTGATAAGACTGTCTGCCATGGAGGATTCAACAGTCCAGGGTAGGCCATGTTGAGCTGGTGGGGGCTGTGGTGATGTAGTTGTCATCTGAATTATTTGAAGTATGTGATGAACAATTTAGTGAGAGTAGAAAAAGATCTCAAGTGGTCTTTACTTTTGTCCAATATATTTAGTACATCATTTTTCTTTGCTGCAATTCTGCCACTGAATGGGAGCAGTTTCATATCATTTATCTTTTGGGTTCTCTGAATGCTGAGTTCCACACACCCACTGCTGATCAGTTACTACTAAAATTCTTTCGGCTGTACTACAGCTACTTGTGTGAACTGCTGTTCACCATCAGTGGTACACAATCAGGTCAATAACAATCCATTGCTTTACAAATGAAAATTTGGATTTTTGCAGATCGGATGTATTTATTACATTGGTACTGAGAGCAAAAAGTCCTGTGAATCTCCACAGTTTTGCTGATAAAGTATAACCTGGTAAATTTGAATCCAATCTGTGCCTATATAATGAGTTTAACTCAAGGGAAAACTAAGTTCATTTGAACCTGGAGCCTCATGACTTTCAGTGTTAGGAACTTACACAGCTGGATTCAGTATAAAAATAGTACGAATCCATTTTAAATGTAGAAGTTTTTGCACAACTTTATGCAAAATTACACTACACTTCTGTGCAGTTTACTCTGTAATAGTGCTTTCAGGTAAGAGCTTAAAATTGGAGGTCATGTTTGCTCCTTATGAATATTAAATATCCCAGGATTGTTTTCATAATCATACAGTTTCATAGTATGCCCTTGAGCAGAGCTACCTTCCACCAGTACCGGGTAGTTCTACACCCCCGTGCAATCAAAGGAGCATTTATAAGGTGACACAATGCTTTGAAAGAGTTAAATTACAGGCACAATATAAATGTAGAAGAGAACATTTGAAAAATTGAAAATTTGTTGCAAAAACACTGAGCATAAATTTCTTCAATTCTGTGAATCCTCTCTTCCCCTTTTCTGTATGCAGAGGAGTTCAGTATGCTTGGACATGTCACTGCTCATGAGCAAAACGAAGAGACGTATAGCACAGCTCCAGTGTTCCCCTCTCCCATTTCCAGTAAGGATTATCTGTGGCCTCTGTGGTTAGTTTGTAGTGAAAAAGTAGTGGGATTGTACTGGGCTATTCTCATTTCCGCTGCTCTCTAGAGAGCGTGGATTTTTTTCTGGGGTTGCTTTCTGTAGAAGCTGGGCTATCAGGGAACCCAACTCTTTCAGTCCATGTGCTACAAAAGATTTTTGTCCTAGAGCTAGCTGAACTTCCCACAGTTTTCTGCAATTATATAGAGATGACACCATTAACTGAAAGGAAAATGAGTTCCCCTGGTTCTATCCTACTGACATTTGCCAAAAAGAGAATGTGACCCCTAGTGATTCTCTCATTCTTTAAACATCTGTTTCCTGCAGTCATTCTTGCTCTTCTCATGCTAGTGCCCTTTAACCCTGAGTCACAAGAATGGGATCTGGACTGGACTGGCTCTGGAGTCATCATCAGAGGAATTTTGAGGCCATGTTGAGGATACCTTTAAATGTAAGTCAAAAGACTCTGCTGGTTCAGTGTGAAGTTCTTTCTTCCTTATTGAACAGAATAGTAGGAAAAAATGCAGAATCATTTTCAGTGCAGAAGCAATTAAATATCCTTTTTGCAGCATGATTTCTCTGAAAACTGTAGAGACTGATACTGTTTGGCACTGGAGTAAGCAGACTGCTGACAGAATATTTGTGACTGTATCTTAGATGGTATCTTCAGATCTCTGCATCTCAGGAAATTTTGCAAAACTGACCTAAGAGATATTAATGTAAGCATGTTCAGAGAGTGATCATGTACATGCATTTCTCTCCTTGCCTCTCTGCTAGCTGAACCTAGTACTTGCAACATATTAGCATGCATTTTGTTTGTATACAGTCAGCTGCCTATGAACACATATATACACAGAAAGTATTTGGTAGCTTTGCGACCTTGAGATATGAGCCATTCATCATTGACTAATCTAAGAATACACATCCTGGTATGTTTTATTCATAACCGTATATGTGTGTGTAAATATACACATATATGCAAGTAAATATTCATTTTGTACATATTACACATTATAATGAGTGTGACTTATAATTTGAAAAACGAAAGCCAGTGGGAAAATTTCTTAAAAGTCACTACTGTTCTCTCCTTTGATATCTTTCCAAATTGATGTTTCCATCTCATTGTTTTTGTATTTGTTTTTAACTTTATCTAAAAGATTTTAAAATGGGGTATTATTTAACAAAGAAGAAAACTTTACCACTTTCTCATGTAAAGCTAATGTGACAATAAAACTGTCAACAAGGAGGCAAGATCAGTCTCACAAAAATCTTGAAACCTCTAAGTGGAATTTGCATAAAATAGTTCTGGTATTATTATTCACTGTTCTTTCAGTGACAGATATGTCAAGGCCTTAAAACCTAAAAGAACAATTATGCTATTGTATCTCTCGGAGGATTCAAGGGGTGTGTCTTTGGTGAAAAAGTGCTATTAGAGCTTTGAAAAGCAGTAAAAAGACAGCCCAAGGGGCTCTTTAGCTAGTCATTTTAAAAAGAATGCCTGGGCTTTAAGTGTCTTAAAGTACATTTATTCAACTCTTACTTTGTGCTTTAAAAAAACTGCTAATAATTAATGGCTGTAACATTTTTTTTAACATTTGCATTAGCTATAAATAAAAACTCTTGATAAAACCGTTATTGATTAACTTAAACTGTGATTCTCTTGTGAATGCTTCTGTATTTCTGTCAAGCATATTGAAGAGAATTATATATAAGCTTTTTGGTTAAGCTAATATTGAGGAAATCATTGAACAATTATAGACCAAAACAGGAACTAATCAGTAAATCCATTACTTGAACAAGCTAGCTTAACATAACATGTCTGACATTAAAAATGAGGGATTGATAAGTAATGTATCATTACAGCTGGATGTGCCATAAAAATCAGCAATCCAAATGTAATTTTATATTAAACATGTTCATGATTTTAGCTTTAGACTTGTTGGAGTCTGGGAAAAATACATATTTTGAAGTTCTGACTGGAGAACAAGTTGGAACAAGCCTGGAAAGTAAAAAAATCACTAAGCAAAGAAAGATGTAAAATAAGTATAAAAAATGGATTGGACTCGACAATATGGAGGAAAGAGACTTCAAAAAGAATTTAAATAGGGAAAATCAAGACCTGAATTAGCAAACTTTAATTGTTGCAGACACCAGCCAGATAGTAAATATACTTTAGAGTAAGACCAAAAATGGCATGAAATTAATTTATTTCATGCCTTTCACTGTAGAACAGTGTAATTATGAACTTGGCAGCCAGGTGCTGCATTGGCCAGAGACCAGGTTAATATAAACTATTTGATTATAAAATGATTCATTATAAATATGGCAGGTCTATCTCTTTCTTATCAGGATTGTCATATATCAATATGAATAAATGAGGAAAAATGTCTGGTCTTACCCAATTATTTTTTGTTATAAAAGCACGTGTTGTTATTACATATAGAGTACAGCAAGGTGATATTCTATTCCCACAGTAAACCATTCTTTACAGCTGCTGGAGATACATGGAAACTTAAGAGTTTTAAACAGAGAAAACAGAAGAAATTATTATACTTTTAATTTTACAAGAAACAGAATATGACAATTTCCATTAAAATTCTTATAAATAACATGGCAAGTGAGTAATTTATTTTAATATTCTTTAGATATTCTATGCACTAATCATAGAAACATAAAATCCAGAATAATGCTAGTTATTTGGAAAAATTAAGCTGTAAAGATTTTAATGGTGACCACTTTAACAGTGTGAGTAGTTAGAAAGTTTGATGAGATATATATATGAGGTTATGTCCATATAATCTCAATTTTACCATGCCAATATTTAGGTAAAGCTGGCAGCAATTGATATCTGATTTTGGATATTAATCTATATTTTATGTGATATTCACTTAGTGTTTAAGTACCTATTCTAATTAAACTCCGTATGAATATTGCAGGACGTAGCATGCTGTTATGCAGGACTTGGGTTCTGTGATATACTGTTCACTCTACATTGCTGAAAGTTTTGTCATCTTACAGACAGAGTATTAGGGCTTTTGTTTTGTGATTTTGGTCACATGTTTGCTGTATGCTCACAAACACGTATTTGTGCATAGAGAAATAAGCAGAGCTACGCTTCTGTATCAGAACTTAATTTATTGTGACATTCTGATGCTGGCACTTGGGCCAACATGCATTTTATCACACTATTAGGTGATTTAGGATTCTGCAAAAATATATTATGCAAGTGTGGATGGATAGCGCTTTATAAACATAAGACTGAACCTCTTATCTGTCCTTGAATTTTAGGATTGTCATTGACTTTGCATGAAAAATTCTCCCTAGCCTTCCTCAATGTACAGTAGTGTTGTCTTTTAAAGATTAGGATTTATAAAGCAGAACATAATTGTCAGATTTTAAAATACAGTTAGGCTTTCTCTCCAGCTGCATTCTTTGTTAAAAGCTGCTTAAATTCCCGTATATTTAATGATGTCTTTTTAATGACTTTTCGTGATTTAAACCCTTTCTCCATAATTTCATTTTTCTTCTTTTCTTTTTGTCCCCTGCTAATGTAAAAGCATCCTGACAGGACCATATTTAATTAAGGAAACAGGCCAAATTCTGCCCTCACTTAAAAACCATTCAGTTTCAAAGCCGATGGGCAATGTGGTGATGAAGGCTAAGGTGCTGTGTGTTCCGGCTGATAGGTCTTGTAAAGCAATGAGCTCAGTCAGAATGGGGTTCTGCTTTTCTGGGCAGTGTTTAAGCACAGGTCTTGCTCTGCAAAGGCCAGGTGGACAGGCAGGAGGAGAAGCATTTGCAGATTTTGTTCTGAACGTTTTAGGCAAAAGTAGTCTTGCAATCCCCCTTTCTACCCTAGCATTCTTAGCAGCCTTCGCTGCACTTTTTCATGTGGGCATTTCGTCAGAAGAATGTACTGACAAGGAATTTAAAAAGAAAAATAGGGCAGTGGCCTTGCTATTTGGCTAAAAAGGGTAGCAAGAAAGAGACCGTTATTAGTTTGACAGAGAAATAGGGAGTCAGCTGTCAAAGCTGGAATTGCTGCCAGGGTGCTGGGGAGGAGGTGCAATAAGGACCAACTTGAACAAATAAGCAGAGTAAAGCTCTCAAAAGGGAAAAAGGAGCTTAAATGTCATAATCAAGGGACTGATGGGTTCAAGGTGTGGGAAAGATACATCCGGTCAAACTGAAAGGGAAGGCAGATGTTCCTTAGTTGTAGGGGACTATACAGAGAAGTAGGTGATATGAATATGTGGGAGGCTAGAAAGAAAGAGCCATAGTGAAGGAGGTAATTAGGGTAAAAGCAAAAGATAAGGGCCTGGACACATGTTTTAGAGCTGAGGTCGGAAAGAAACATCTGACCATTGAAGGCATAATTCAAGAAGAGATGGCAGAATTTGGGTACAGCCTGATTATGGGGGGAAAAAATGAACAGAAAGAAACTGAAGAACCTATCAAAGCTCTTGTCCTGGCCAAGAGAAAAGATTCTGATTTTATTACATAAAGTGAATGATGTCAGCGTGAGAGACACTGATAATAGCATTTCTGAAAATTGACAGTGCTAATGGGCTTGCAGCCATGTGAGTCAGAGATGTTGGCCCTTTTTTTTATTATTATTATTTTAGTTCTTTTTCTGAAAGAAGATGGTTTTACCTAGATGGCAGAAATTCCTATTGTCCCAGATGTACCATCCTTGCTCCCACAGAACTCTCTAGGAATGGCTCTTTTAGGCACAATATTTCTGTTCTCTGCAAGAAAAGTCTTCTTTCCTCTAAAGTCTCTAGAACTTAACATACATGTTTAGGACAGGCATATAGAAATACAGAAGTACATACTGCATATCAGTGGGTTTGTTCACTTCGCATTGGTACATTTTTGGTTGCCATTTGGTATAACATTTTTGGTTAGAAATAGAAGAAAAGTATGGCAGCCTGCAGGCTTCTCTCAGCCCCACAGTGTTCAGTTCTTTTGAATGTGGTAGGAAAACTGCAAGAAACATTAATAAATCTGTCCACATTTCTACACTATGAAATGTACTTTTACAACTTGTAATGTCTTGATATGAGTGAGTTATTTAAGTTGGAGAGTGTATCAAATATTTAAGGTGGTAGTTCAGCTTACTAGTTTCATAGCTTTGGGGGTAGGTACTATTATTTACTATCTACAATACCAAGTACAAGAGGGCCTTGATCTGCTAGTCCTCCAGGAGCTGCCACAATAAATAATAGTAGTTGGGGAACACTCTGTCATTCTAACATGTTGTTGTTACTTTTTTAGTTTAAAGTGAAATGGAAGGATTGTCTTGACAGTACTTACTGGTTCTGGGTTTTGGTGGTAGGTACTGCCCTTACTAAAGTAAATTCAGTAAAAGATTTTATTTGTGTCAAACCCTGGCCCTGCCAGACACTGAAAACCACAAACTTCTAATGAATAGGGGTGTGCTCCAGGTGGTCGGCATCATCCATGTCAAAGCCCTATTCAAATGCATACAGGTACACATATGCAACTACTGTATACTGAGCATAGGATTTGATTACTCACAGAAAGCAATTACCCAGTGGTAATACCATCATTCTAAGGGGAAGCAATGGCAAAACAATAATACTGAAGTGAAGCAGGAAGCATTGCAGCACACTATTTGTTGTGTTGTGTTCTGCTTTTCTATACAGTTTTCTGCTTTGTCCTTTGGGGGCTGGATTGACCACCTATTGCATTTCTTATACTTGGCATGCCTCTGTTCATATACTCTTTCCTGAGCTGGGCAGTGTGAGCTGCATGTTTGGTAGAGGTGGGTGCTGAAGCTGCTCTCCACCTTTTAGCTGAGAGCACTTGTCTCCCTCCCACCAAAATGAAGAAGTACTGCTCTGCTTATGGGATCAGCTGTGGGTATAAGGGCAGCTGCTGTTGCATTATCCATGCACCAGGAGAACATTGGAATTGATCCTATTTCCTAAAAAATGTCAAAGGGAAAGTGAGGAGTGGGCAGCTGACAGTTAAAGGGGAACACATCCTCATCTCTGCCTTCTTCAAATCTGAGTCCTTGCTTAGGAGTTAAGTAGCGTATCTTAACTTGGTGATATCTTAATACTTTTTGGGTGTCAGTATTTTGAATAATTCAGATGGTGTCACCTGTCATTAATCTCTGCCTCCTCTGCCAGTCAGAATTTTGACACTGTCTGTGGGTGGGTGATAAGAGATCTAGTACCTGAAAAGTTTCATTGTACTCCCTGCTGTTTTAGATCTGAAGAAGAGCTTGCATGCCTGAAAGCTTGACTGTTCTTTTCTAACTATGGCAATTGGTTTAGCAAATTCTATTACCTTTCTGTACTAATCCTGCCTCTAGTCTATTGCTCATTGCACTGTGCTTGTTCCCCTATCACCCTTAAATACAAACCCTTCCTCTTCAGTTTTCTACATTTTTCCTGTCTTTTTTTTCCTTCTATCATTCCTTCTCATAAATTAATTTCCCACATCTTCTGTCCTGTTTCATTTAAAAGCTAGAAGTGTAAAACACAAGTCTAAAAATTATACCTTCCGACTATGCTGGTTACACTGTCTTGGCCTGAGTTGACTTTCACACCTGTAAGGCTTTGTCTTTTTCATTTCATTAATCTTTGCTTTTGAAGGCTTCAGCATTTGCTAATAGCAGCCTATTTTGATGGATAACAGCATTGCAGGATGGACACTGAAAAAATCTAGAGTAAGATTTGTCTTGACAAAAATGTCAGTCAGAAGAAGTTTGATCTGACAGTATTTTCATCTCATGATTTTGAGGAAAAACTACTTTGAAAATTTTCAGAATGGTAAATATTAAATAGTCATTGAGAGAACATGACATTACTAACATAAGAATTCAAAGAAATTTTTCAGTCCAGACTGACTTTATTACAATGTTCCATTGCACTATGTAAATCCTTAACAGAGAACATTTTTTGAGAACAGAGATGAGGAATGTGCAACAGTTTTTATAGTTAGAAGCCATTTTGTAATTATCAAAAGATCCATAAAAAATGAAAAATTTAGAGTTGAGTTTAAATTTAAAAATATTTAAAACTGAAAAAAAAGGCATATTCTAGGAATCTTAACATTTCAGCTCTTTCTTCTGGAAAAGAATGTCACTTGCTTTTTCTCCTTTATTCCTACTATGTAAGATCTCATTTTTATTTTATTGAAGACTTTTTCTAGTAATTATTTTTTCCAAGAATATGACGAGGAATTCTTAAATATGAAATCTTAGCGTTCTGTGCTCCTGCTACTGCTATATTCCTTAAAATGGAATGATTCCTGTAAAATGAATGGATTCTGTAATTTTTTACTTTTCTCGAACTTTTTGTCTCCCAAGCTTCTGTGACAAGCAAATATGTTTTACTATTTTCTAAGGGAGGAAGTTCATTCTGTTTTTTACTGGTCGTATTAGTCTGTGACTTGCTGTGTGTCTCTGAAAGGGTCTAAGTATACTGCAGCTCATTCTTGCCATTCTGTCAGCCTTCAGTATTGATTCTGAGGAAGTTTCTTCCCCTTTTTCAGGTGACTGTACATTCTGCACATCTCCTGGAGGGGCAGTGTTTTGTAGAACTTCTTGACAATTCACCAAATTACATGGCCACTAGAAGTCCTGGTACTCTACCTTCTATGATGTATCTTCTTCGAGAATCAGGAAGATGGAGAATCAAAACCAGCAGCTTGCCATATACCCTTGAGACCAACCTAAGCAGGTCAGTTTTAGCCATATTTTTGGAGCAGTCATTGAGGAATGACACACTGAGAATACTGTAGGTAGAATGAGCTTTTATTACACCCTCTCTGGTGAGAACTGGAAACAAGGAAAAGAAAGAGAGCAGGTGTTTGGGTTTCAATATAAAAATATAAAAAATGGCACGAAGTTGTATTTTACCTCCAGAATTTTCTCTCTCATTTTGTTTTGAAGAATGGATGAAGATGGCTTAAAGACGTATCTTTTACACTGAGATATCTCTTCAACCAAAGTTTATACTCCCACTAGTAATTCAGGTGTACTTTTACACACAAGTCAATTGCAAGCAAAGTGTTATGACATTTTCAATACATTCTTGAAAAACTTCCTGACTATTCTCTTTTCTGTCTCAACATTGTTCTTACCTCCCTGAAACATTATACAAAAGTTAATGTAGAAATGACCTGTTGGAAGATTTCTACAGAGCTGTCTAATCAGGCAAATAACTGAAGGCAAATTTTAACTATTATTGTAGCCTATCACTTCTCCATCATACTGGAAATATCTGTCAATGAGTGTACTGAAAAAGAGGTATTCAAAGCAACTTGTTGCAGTAAACAATATTGCAGCAAAAGCAGTATTATAAAATTTCATGTGACCTTCTGAGAAAAGTGCTAATTTCATGGTGAGTTCTAGGAAAAAGTGCCAATTTCATGCAAATTCGGGGGTAAAGGATAGATTGGAAGGTCTTTCTTGGGAAGTACAAAAGCTGTAATGACTGTAAAGGATATACAAGCCTAATAATCATGAAAGCAACACTCTTCTACTAGCATATATTAATCACCTCATATCATGCTGGCAAAATGTAGAAACATGATGTTTTACTGTATGCACGTTGAAATACAGCTGTACGATAATTTCCAAACAGGTCTAAAAATGGATTCTTAAATCAGTTTCTTTTGGAGTTCTCTGCAGGCTCAAATAGTTCTGCCTCCCTGTTGTAGTCTAGAAGTATCAAGGTCATCTTGAGTTTAGATGTCTAGCCCATGTGAATAAACAAGTGTGGCTGATTATTTGAACAGACTATACAAGGCTGAGCCTTCTGTTACTGCTCCTTCTCTTTTTACTCTTTGAGGTTTATGGGGGCATGAGCAGAGCACACTATATGAAAGCAGCACATTCAGCCAGTGGTGGGAGCAGTTTACTGTTGAATTTGAAATGAATGTAAAATAAAAAGTGAGAAAAATCAGAATAAGTTTTGTGATTTAGATTTTCAGTGATGTACTTGACTTTTCTGCTATAATGTAATCAGTGAGAGAGGTGAAAAATGTAATAAGTATCCTTAAAAAGTGCAGAAACTGTTGAATTTGGATGTGTCTATTCCCAAAATTTCATTCAATCTTTCTTTGGAATTCTTATCTGCTTCCAGGGGAGAATGCTAATAGCCAGGCTGAAACCATCAAAAGAATATAAATATAATTTTCACAAGACAGGTACTGATCATTGCTCATATGTAGTATGAACATTTTACCACCCTCAGTATTTTAACAATTGAAGTTGATTCTGGAGGCTATGGTCAGATTTCATGTAGATTTAGGCCATTGTTTGAGCCCATTGGTCCAGATTTGGGAAAGCTGCAAAACTACTCTGATATTTGTCACCTTGAGATGAAACTCCATGAAAATGAATGACAATGCATGAGTAGTAATGCTAAAATCAGAAACAGCTTTTCATCGATTTGTGTACAACTGAAACAGTGGAATTACCAAATGAAGGATGTTTACTATATTTGAACTTCCTTCCCTTGAAATTTGTTGTTAAGGTGTTGTTAAGAAAATCTATGTTTTCTGTTTATTCATCTCTCTAACTGTGCTTGAGTTGGAATACAAATTGCCTACCCTACCCACAAACTAAGAGAACTCCATGGCTTCAACAGTTTCTCTGTAGGGTCACAAAAAATGAATACTTGTCAAAGTCAAAATGTGTGACCTCGGCTGTCCCTAAAGTAGTTTGAAAAGTACAGAAGAGTGAAGAGATGGACTCTAACCTGGGTATAGTGTAGAAAGAAATTGTAAAGTCCCTCATACCAAATGCTTAATAGAAAGAAGATTCTTTATGGAGTTATAACTTTAAAAGGCAGTTTTATTGACTTACAGAATACCTGTAAGTCCAGCAAAAGATTAAACATTATCTCGGAGAAGTCCACTATAGTTTAGTGAAAGATCAAAGAGTTCCATTAACAGTGCAGTAGGAGGTAAAATATATATATAGCAAAGGTTTATGTAGTTCTGATGAGGCCCCCTAGGGAACTAGAAGAGACTCAGTAGGTGAGAACTACAGAATGAGATAAAGGAACAGGGAGATAGGTGGGCAATTATTGCCAGTCTAGAAGGAGGAGGCAGACAAATTATTCTAATGGTATTTTTTGGGAATACATCTTGAATGCAGAAGCTGATAGCAATAATTGAATGTGATAAAACCTTAGACAGTGAACTTTCTTTTAGCACAAACATGTCAAGACAAAAATGTCAAGTCACGTAAAGGCCCTCCGCCCCCTTCCTGACATCATGATTCAACATTATCCATGGTTGGCAAACTTATCCTGAACCTACTGAAATTAAAAAAAAAAAAAATAAGGGAAAATGGTGAAGTCTATCTCCTATTTTTCCCCTAGTTATTGTTGGGAGAATTTCTAGATGTGCATCTTTTTTGCAAATATTTAATGAAAAAGAAATAAAGAGAATATAATATTAACAGTTCTGAAATCCTGGAAATAGTGGAGAATTGAGGTAGAAGTCTAGTTGAGGCCATAAATCTGCACTATTTTCCTAAAGAACTATTATGCTAAAGCTATACAAATAATTTTAAAAATACACTTTTTAGATTTCATAATGCTTGTTAGTTAAATTTCAGAACACTTTAAGATAGAGCATAAAGCACAGTTGTCCTCTTCTCACAAAGACAGAAGAAAGATGAACTGTCTGAGCCAGAGACTCACCGTGAGTATTCCTGTCTTCTTGCTCAAGTCTCACCAACTGGACTGCCTTCTCTACGCCCAGCACACCATGAACCTTTCTCCAGAATCCCACCACAAACTATTTCTGAACCTAGGGATGAATGTCTCTGCGTTTGCACAAAAAAAGTGATAGTACAGAGCCCCATTCTAACCTGGAGCCCCAGATGTGGAAAAGCTGTTCTCCAAAAATTGCAGGGAGATCCAGAAGAATAAGTACTTTAACACCAAATAGCTTTACGATTTGGAAACAACCAGGAGGTAACCAGCCAGGGAGCAAGAACAAATGGTAATCTGTAAGGACTTTGTAGTCATCTGGGTAATCACATATATACTCCATTTTTATGCAATGAAACTGATAGGTACTGGTTACTACAGGCATGGCATACCACACTGACAGTAACATCACACCTGAAGGGAAGCTGATGCCCATCATTAGTACATCTCACTTCTGATGAGCTCTGGCTAAAGGCTAAATAGGTGAGCACCATCAACTGAACTTTCCCCACTGCAGAAAAATTTCCCCCATCCTTGGAATTGTTCAAGCCTAAATTGAATGGAGCTTTGGTCAACCTGGTGGGAAGTGTCCCAGTTAGAGCTAGATGGCCTTTAAAGTACCTTCTAACCCAAACCAGTCTATGATTCTATGATTCTAACTGCATCTGGCTCACAGTAGAAGGGAGCAAACTGCATCCACAACATAAGTTGAAAGGAACTTTAAATTCCAGTTAAATTTACTACAGATAAATTTCCAATGCTTGAAATATTAAATTGCATGATATTAACTGAACTTTAGGGTTCAGGATCTATATTTGTTTTCTCAGGCTTTAGAAGACACATTTCTGGGAAACAATCCCAATTCCTTTCCATCCTCCAAAAAATCCCAGTAGGTTTTCTTATGTTCCTATGCAGATCTAGAGGAAATAATTTCATATACATTGAGTTTTGATTTGAGGAAGAATTAGATCCTTTGGCAAATGAATTATCTACCATGCAGCATCTTTTCTTCCTTAAGTGGGTAGAGCCTTAGGCCTTGCATCAAATTTTACAGTGCTCAATTTTTGAAGTTGAACCAATTTTATTTCTAGTTCACAAATTATTTGATTGAGTCAAGTGCAGTCATGAGGTGGAAAAGTGGTGATAGATGACTATGATAAATGCACTTTAAAGAAAAGTGCCCCAAGAAAGCTGTGCAGATGTATTCAGCTGCATAATATCGGATTTCCATGAAAAGAGTAGCCATTGATATGCTAGAAGAACTCCCACTAATGGAATCATAATTAGTGCAAGCTACTTGCATCCTGTGCAAAGTCAACTTTCCCTTGTCACAGAGAAGTAGTAGTATTTTAGTAAAGCTTGATGCTTTGCTACTTTTATTCTCAAATGGACTTTAAATTAAACCCTTTCTCAGACAATAATTGGAGATTGGAATTGCCTACTAGAGCTGTATTTGGAAATGTGATTTCTATATATGTTACTTATGAGATGCTGAAATTAAGCTTTAATGTTCAGTAGCGTGGGTTGTTCAAGGACCCTGAGCTGTTACTTGGGCAATTAGTGCCATGGCCTGCAGGTTCAGCTGCTGTTTCTGTCTGAATTAGCTGCATCAAAGTATCTTGGGTACTTCACACTGAAATGACTTTTCCAATTGCAGTCTAGATGTACCTTCTGGATAATGAAAGCACTGGGTAAAAATAAAGAAAACAAGTGATGTTGGTAGTTTATCCTGGAAAAGGAAATTGTCTTTTTTGTTGATTTGTTTCATTGATTGTTGTTTATTACTCATAGGATTTTGATGTTAGATTTTGGCCCGATAATTGTCCCTGAAATCTGAGGGACTTCAGGGAGAATAGTTTTCTGTTTAGAGTATGGATATTGTCTTCCGTCCTAGAGCTGCTCTTCTCTGCAATGAATGTATGGATACCTGGGTTCCCAGTCAGCAAGTACCTTTGAACTGCTTCAAGCACTGCTGTAATGAGCCTTCATTTCTAGGATGTGAAAGCAAACCTGGTCATTCTTGTGCCCCAAATCATTTGATTTGTTATGTAGATACACTTAGGTCTTAGTTGTACTACTGCTGACTGTAGTCTTACTGAAGACTGTATTTACTATAGTGACAAGGCTGAGAGCCCAACAAAACATTTGTGATGGATTCTGCAGAGATCCATGTATAGCTGCTATTTGAGAAGCCTGTCTTATTTTTCAATACAATGCAAAGAATACAAATGAAATCCAGAAAACTGAATTCTTTAAGTTTGGTGTGATGCCACTGAAAGCAGTGGAGCTTCTCTGATTTATAGGAGATGAGCTTCTCAACTGTAATATTTTATTATTGGATTTTAGAGAATAATTGAATATGAGGAAATTGTGCACGTTCTATAGATTTATTTATTTTGGTAGCAGAGAAACAGGATTTTCCCAAACTTTTAATAAGAAGTCATTTTTAGTGCGTAAATTCCATTACTGTTGGTGGGTGAATGCATTAAGCATGACTGAGTCAATCCTATAGTCATTATTTTAAACTGTTTTACTATTAGTTATCAAAGCATTTTCTGTAGTTCATTACCCTGCTTATATAGCAGAATTTGCTGCAATATTACCTGGTAAGAAAGGGTTAAGAAGTGAAAGATAAAGAGCTCCAAGTGTCATTGTTTTAGTACCAGCAGTGTTATGTCTCTGCTACAGTGCATAAAGGAAGAAATGCTGACAAGAAAAAATATCACACTTTAAAAAACTTTCTCAAGTCTAAGGAAGATACTTTTAAATTTGTACCAGTTACAGTAATTAGTAAACTTGTTCTTAATAGTGTTGTTAAAATGTAATTTTTTCACACTTTCTCTGACTTTGACACTGCTGCTTTTTAAACTTCATTTTGCACTTTGTTCCATTGTTCTTTAATCTGCTGCACTTTGCATTTAGTATCACTGAAATTTCGCACTTACTATGTCAATAACATCTGGCAAAATTGCCACCTATTAAGAGTAAGTGTTCTTTTTTCTCCTGTGAGAAATGTGATGGTGTATTATATTGGTTTCCCTTGAGAGGCTAAGGAGACAATTTTAAAGCAGATAAATGCATTAAAGAAATAACCTGAACTACGAGAGAAGGTTAACGAAAGTCAGAAACTTTTTACTTTTTTTTTTTTTTTCACCCTTTTTTTTTCCTTTGATAAATGCATCCTGCACTTGTGGGGACTGAAAAAATAGTTCGGTTATGCAATCTTTTGCACATTTGGATGTATGTTACCTTTCATCAAGCTGCTGCAGGATGTGTTATGTTCTCATAGGCTTTTATCTGCATCAATATTTTTCAACCCATGTTGGATATGTGCCACTTTAATGATGAAATCCTTTGTGGAAACATGGGAATGGTTTTCCAGAGATGCTCTAGACAGATTGAGCCTGGCTTTGCAGCCACCACCTACATGGTCAAGCACCATTTCAGTTCACTTGTGCACCAAGCTCCTTCTCGCAGAACAAATATTCTACTTAAGGAAACTAGGATGAGCTGAAGTCATCACTCCTCTATATCTTACATTCCAGCTAGAATTCCAGCTTCATGACCTTTTGCCATTACCCCTCCGTGGATGATTGACCCACTTGTCTCAGTTTCTACCTATGTTTTGGTTCTAGAAAGAAAATATGTTGATGATGTATGCCAATTGTTTATACTTACTGCCTGGCAGAGTTGAACAGAGCCAAGAACATTTCAGTCTCTCAGGTTCTTATATCACTCTGCCAGTGAAGAGTTGGGGGGGGCACAGGGAACTGGGAGGGGACAGGACCAGGGCAGCTGACCCAAACAGACAAAAGGGATATTCCATACCGTATGACATCATGTAATACAAGGATGGGGAGGGGGTGCTGCTGGGGGACTGGCTGGTTATCGGTTGATGGATGGTGAGACCTTGCTTTGTATATCACTTTGTGTATCACTGCTATTTCTATTTACTTTTTCCTGTCTTAGTAAATAGTTTTTATCTCAACCCACAAATTCTACTGTATTTTCTCCTAATTCTCTCCCCCATCCCCCTGGGGGTAGGGGGGTGAGCAATTGACTGTGTGGTACTTAGCTATCTGCTGGGTCAAACCACAACATCACTTTGGACATACTGCTTTCAAGAAGATCTTCCCAAGTTGGCCTATACACATGTATACTTGCATATACACTGGCTTTAAAGTCATTTTTCCAAACAATGCAATGCCTATATATACACATTGCTAGCAAATGGAACTGAATTTACAGAATGAAGTTCAGTCTGAGAGACAGACTTTTCCTTTGCCATGGAAAAAATCCATGTGAGACTGAGCCACCCATGCCACGCACATGCTGAAATGATGCTGAGCTTCTAGAAATTGAGTATAAGTCAAGGAGGGAAAAAGCTTCACAGAAGAAAATTCTGTAGCACTGTTTACACTATGGGGTCAATTTTCATAATACTGCCTCCCATGTCATTGGTGGAATGTGAGCTGAGAAGTGCTGAGGGAAATATAGCCTGTTCCAGAGACAGTCACACCCATAGGGAATCTTTCTATTGACTTCGGGAGAGCTTTGGTCTGAGCCTGGATTATAAATACAAACTATGTGGCCTGACTGAAAAAAACAGGAGGGATGGGATCATAATGAACTGAGACACAGGGATGTGGGATTTTGTTACTTTGGCAGATGGTGGAAGGGCATTCCATGTCTGCAAATCCTCATGTCAGGATTCTGTGTTGCAAAAACAGTGATATCTAGCTTTGAATGAGGGATGTGAGCTTTGTATCCAGCTACATGCACAGCTCCAGTTAGCATAATGAGACCTTTGCATATATTGAATCACAGAGAGAATAGACTTGACCAGAAAAATATCAGTCCCCATGGAAAAACAACTAAGAATTAGACTAAAGAAACAGATTGTTATAAAATTGGTATGCATGATCTTTATTCAACATATTGTTAAAGAAAATAGATACATTCTTCATCTTCTCTCTGCAGATACATGTATGAAACTGAAAATCATAAGCGGCTTGAATCTGTATGTCTGAATTCAAATGAAATTTTACTAGAGTAAAGGAACATAGGGATGAGTTCAATACCTTAGTCACTTTGATATGTAAGATTATTATAGAATACATCTCACTTGAAATAATTAGAAGTAATAATATTACAGATTTGCTATCTGGCGATAGTACAATGCATCTTCCTATGGTTTTTGATTTGTGCGTAATATTTATAATGTCATTTATTGGCTTGTTTCTGTATAAATCTATGCAGGTGATACGTTACTGCTTAAACTTCAAATGTGTGTCTTGGAGGACACAGAAATAACAAAAAAAAAAAAAAGCATGCTTGAACATTGTCATTCTTTTCTTTCTTTCACATATACAATTGAGGCTTGGGTATTTGCATCTGAATTGATCCTGCATTATAACATGGGGTTTACATACCACTGGTTACAAATAATGAGGTGGTGAAGAACAATTGCAATTCTCCTCCCAGATTTTCCCTTTTCTTAAATTTCTCTTCTTCAATCTTTTTTTGCTGCAATTTAATATCTTTTCTCTCACATGAATGCATTTTCTTGTGACAAAGTAACTTTTCTGGCACTATTTATTTTAAAATAATTTTATATCACAAAAGATTATTCTTAACAGCACACAAATAAGACTCTAATGAGCACAAACATGAATCAAATACTCAACTGTTGTCCAGTGTTATTTAACATGATAGTGCAGGGCTCATTTTTAGCCTTCCTTCTAGAAGTGAGTCACTTCTAATTTCTAGATTTAGAAAAGATGGCTTGTTTCTTTGTATTGAAAACCCACCAAGAATTTACAGTTAGTGGTTCATTAACCTCTTCCCATTGGAGACAGAACTTGGGACTCAAGCAAGTTCTCAAGGTGACTGCATAACTAACCTACTCCAAATCTTTTTTTTGTTCGTTTGTTTAAAGACATGTTGTGGTAGATAACATGCAGCTAGCTCGCATGAGCCTTGTTCACACTTTGTAATGCTGTTCTTGGTAGGTAGTTCCCATGACTTCCTGGGGAGGATTCAGAGAGTAAGTCAAGGTTTGGCAACTTTTCAAAGTTGAGGTGCCAGATGGTATTTTTCTTTCCCAAATTAGAAGTTAAGCGTGCTGTTAGAAGCTCAGCAAGAGCTGGGAGGTACCGCCTTTCACAGAAGCAAGATGCTGCCAATCACCTTACTGAAGGTATCGTCTCTCTGCACAAAGCCACAGTTTCTCAGCTCCTGGTGAGTGTGGAGGAGCCTCAGCCTCTCACAGGTGCCCCTCTAAAGATGCGCTTTGTCTCCCAGCTCCTGAGCCCCTGTGATCCCTGCTGTGTGCCATTTGGTGGCTGCCTGTGGACCTTGTTGTCCGTCCAAGCCATGGACTGATAACCCCCAGAAAAATAGTTTTATTAATAGAGCAGACATGATGCCCTCATCTAACCCAAGTTAGAGTAACTGGTTTGGATTATCGCATTGGTCTCCAATGTGATAGCTGCTTCTCTGCCTGCTTTCTATTTTCATTGTCCCCGTGTTGTGGCTATTATTATTATTATTATTTTTCCTCCAAATTCAGATTTAATTATGTGACAAAAAGTTCAGAACCTCTGCCTATAGTGTCTATCTTTAGGCAGTTACAACAGGCGCTACAGGGAAAACACGTTTGTTACAGGTAGGCAAGTGATTAAGCTGCTTTCTGCATATTCTGGCACCCGAAAGTTGGCAAAGATGATGGTCTACTTCTCTGTTCAGCTGCAGCCTGTCAGCTGAAAGCTGCTGCATTTTGGATTTCTGAGTCTCTTTCATGTCCCCAGAGGTCATGATCCCTAGTCTGGGAAGTGCTGAACTTGTTTGTGAGGGCGATCTTGCAAACTAGCACACACTGAGTTTCCATGCAGGTGCCTCATGTTGTAAGGTCCTCTAAGTCTTCTACATAGTGAGCTAACAGGTGCAAGAAATGTTAGAAAAATGTCACCTTTATAACCTGTGAAGTTAAAAAGTGTCTTGTACTCCTAACTAGTGAGTGTCTCCACTCAAGACAAGTGTCCTAGACAAGCGTCCTAGACAAGCATCCTAAAAAGAGAGGGAAGCTTTCTGAAGTGAGTAAACACAGCTCCATAAAGACAATGTGCCCTGCATTTCAAACCAATAACAGGGTTGGCACTCTTTGACTGTTTGAATGAAGGTATAGCCAAGTCGTGGGTCCTGAGATGTTTCTCAGCAAGTGCTTGCTTACTGCCCTGGTGACAGTCCTCCCATGCAACTGATAGGAGGACTGCTGGGTTTTCTGAATCGGTTGTGGCAAGGAAAAGAGGAGCCAATGCAGCTTTGGAGGACCTCACTGGACTGCTTTGGCACCTGGGAACCTGTCATGTAGTGGCATGGCTCACTGGTTTCTTGGGGAACTGCTTGCATCTTTCATCTGTGGGCCGTTTCCTGAGCTCTTCCCCTCTGGGAAATGTTGTGTGTCTTGTGAGGTTTAACGTGTAAAAAGAGCTGTCAGATCAGCTCTTGGAGTTACAGGAATTGTAGAACAAGGAAGGAAGAGGGATATTGCATCAAGTGGGGACAAATGAATGTGGCATTTCTCACAAGTGGGGGCATTAGCAGGCTCACATCTGACTGGAGGATGGGACATGTTGGAGGACTGGCATCAGACGTCCAGATCCTCGCTACTCCCAATTGACAGCTTATCTCTTATTATGTAAGAAGAAAGAGTGTGGAAACATGCTTTGATGCTTTCTTCATCAACACCAGCTAAACACCAGTTTTAAACAAAAATGAATGCAAACCAGCTTGGCATTTAGGAAGATTGCTCTGATACAACAAATATGTTGCAAGCCTGAAGACAGGTGCATTACCACTAAGAAGGATTTTGTTATGAATGTTCTCATTACAGTGTGTCATGGATAACTAACAGTGTACAGTTTGTGCCTTGAGGTTCAGGTTTGCTGTTGTTATATTGTTGTCACATGTTTTTACTTTAATCTTTTAGAATAAGTGGTAAATATAGAAGTCTTTATTCAATTAACAAAGAGGCAGTCATTAAGCGAGGGTGATTGAAATAAAATGGCGAGAAATTTAAATTCTGTATCCTCTTAAACATGAAAGTACTGAGTTCAAGTAAACATGCAGTACAGTAAGTGAAGGAATTAAACGAGTAAAAAGTAAAAGCAATCTTGAAATCTGCCCCAGCGAGAAAATGTTCAGAAATTGCTTAAGCTTTTTTTACGGATGCTGCATATTACAGGTAATGTGATATCTTAAGTTCTGTATTTACAAATGTAAATATCATGTGAATATTCAAATGCATAATGTTAGGTGTTTACTCTCTCATTCGTTTCAGAAAGACACAGCTTAAAGTTTGCTGCCGACTATAAATCTATCACTATAGTTTATATCTGAAGTAAAATAATGGACAGCTTTAACATGTTTGTCTATTTTCCTTCCAGTAAATGACCCAATTGAGGGATGAATTTTAGTCCTGGACCTTTGTCATAGCCTGTATTCTGATCAGATCTGACTGAAATAACTATCCTTTTTATTATTATTATTTACATGATTTCAATAGACTTCTAATGGAATAACGGGGCATGTACATAACAGTGTCAGCCAGCAAGGAAGAAGAAAACCTGCCTACAGAGCCAAGAGAGCAAACTGCAGCCCTTCATTCTCCTTATTAGGCAGCTAGGAAATGTCTCCTCTGTCCTTATAGCAGGTAGGCAGATATGAAGTGTAGTAATTATCTGTTCCTTATCAATAATTAATACTTTTCACTTACGTTCTGTTTTCTCCTTTCTAGTTACTACACCTTGTTCATCACCACTCCAGCTACGTGTCTTGCTGCTCTATGCACTTCCACATCTGTCATGTGTTTGTTTTCTTGTGCCCTTCTTGGGCAGAAAGGCACACAGAAAATTTTGGATTATTTTTCAAAATCCATGGATCTCTACATATATATATTGCTATATGTTTTGAAAGGAAACAAGATCATGGCCATTATCATGGGTTTGTAGGGGGCTGTTTTTCTCTGCCTTACTCTGCCAACAGTATGTCAGCTACACGTAAAATACCGTAGGTGCTCTGAGTGAGACTCTGTATTGCTTTGCAGGTGTTTAGCTTATATTGGTATTTTTCTTTTATTAGTCCTCTGACATATCACTTGTTTTATGCATTGCAGCTTCCCAGCACTGCACAAGTATGTGCAGTCTAATTGTAAAAGCCCAGCAGTACATTTAACTTAGTGTCTGACTTGTCTCATCCTCAGAATTCTGTTTGCTGAGGATCTTTATCTTTGTCCTGACTGTAACAGCAGGACCAGGGCTCGGATTTATCCTGCTTTCTGACACAGACTGAAGCCCTTGAGGGACCTGTATGACTGGCCCAACAGCGTAGCCTGCCAGCAGCTCAGCGCTGCAGTCAGACAGCCTGCACTGGCTGCCGATGGTACCCTGATTTCTCCCTCTGAAGCATCCCCTCAGCTCACAACCCAGCTTCTGCTCCAAGTTACTGCCTCCTTCGGACTACCAGCATGAGTCAAGGAAGAGCTTTCTAGTCCAAAGCATCCGTGCTGATCCAGGTTAAGGAAACAGTTTTTATTGAGTCAGGTTAGGGAGCAAGTAGGTGAGCACACAGGTGGCAACTGTGAGGAAGCAGATAAGACGTGAGCAGCTGAGGGGATGTCTGCAGTGAAAGAGGGGCCTGAGTGCAGTGTGAATGGTGTCAAAGCCTGTGCTGGGCCTCTGAGCTGGAGAAGAGGAGAGATTGTCTGTGCATTCCCTTCCCTTTTCCTGAAACCAGTCCAGTCCTCATATAGGAGTGGATTAAGCAGCGCTAAAAGTTGTTTTCTATAGGAGTGGAACTCTTATCCCAGCCAGTCAATGGTTTCTCTAATATGACAGTCACTGTTCCAGTATAGATAATAGGAGAAACAAATTTTTCCCAGTAGATGCCTTTGTTTGGTTTTATATACTAGGTTAATTGTTAAAATCTTTTTCATTTTCCTTTATCTGCTAATCTCTGAGTCTCATACATGTTACAGATATGTCACAAACACTCCCTTTGTGAGCAGTGATCAGCTCCAATCTCACTTGAAAGCTATAGATCTGGTCAGAACTTCAGCAGCAACAGCTTTAGGAAAATAAATTATTATAGGAAGTGATTGATGTACTGACTAAATAAGTTGCAATCTTCCCCTGCAGTAGGTGGTGCTCACTGCTTAAGTAAAATTAAGTAGTGTCAGTGCTGGGCATACCAGTTTCTGGTTGAGTCCTAAACTCAAGGACCGACAATTTATGATGAAAAAAAAATAGAGGAGTAAAGCCTTATTTCATAGACTGTAGTCTATCTACCTAATCTTTCCTTTTGCAGTTTCACTTAAAAAATACTCTAAAACTCCTCTGCTCTCTTGTTGCAGGGACACCTGGTATATTTTATTGCAGAAGTGGCTGTGTTTTAGTGGTTGGTGAAATTCTACATGTGTTTCAGTACACTCTAGGAAGCTCTCAGAGATGTTAAACTTTTATATAAGCAGTGCTATTTTTGGTAAGAAAAATTGATTGGTAATTTATATAAACACTAACTTCACCTGTTTTGCTGCTGCTTTTAGAGCATCAGAGCGAAGTGAATTCAATGAGAATTTGGCCCCAAATTCTTTTGAAAACCCATTTAAATGTCTGGATGTGTTGTAGTACTAAAATACCTTTAAAGACATTCTTCTCTTGTGTCGCTTGTGTGGCTCTGTAGAGCTTTAATTTGCTCACCGATCCAACTACCTGAATACAGCTAAAATGCCCTCGCAGGCTACACCTGCTTGCAGCCTTACCTGGCATTGCTGCAGCACATCTCTGCAGATGCTGAATTCAGTAGCTTGCCTTTTCAGCACCACTTTTCCAGTTTCCTGAGCAAGCCCATGGCTTGTTCTCCGTCAGAGCGAGGGCAGCACAGATAAGGGGTACATGCTGGTTCAAGTCTGACAATGAGAAGTCAGCCCAAAACTAGGTCTTGAGAAGAAGTGGACATAGAAGCTGAATGGAGCCACACATGTTCCTTTGTACTGAAATTTTGGAATTCATATTGGAATTTTGGATTCAGGCCATCTTTGAATTTTTAGGAAAGTTTGGATCAAGATCTGAATTTTGTGACTTATTTCTATAACAGTCTTGAACTGGCTGTCAAATTTGTAAGGTCTGCCCTGTCTAAGTATTTGGATATTGTCCAGGTGCTTGGATTTTATCGCCGTAAAAGCTAAAAATAATTGTCTCAGTAGTGAAAACCTCTGTTTTGAGACTTTTTTGTGAAAGGCTCTGGACTGATAATGACACCAGAATAAAAAAAGGAATTGTATTAAACAATGTGTGTTAGAAATTTTGCAGTTTGATTCACTATTTATAGATTTGCAGATCATTATTAATGTTCTATAATAATACTTCACCTGGCTATAATACATATACATTTCTTCATGTTTCTAAAGTGCTTTGAGAACCTAGTAAAGGGCCACTATAGTGGAGAAAAGTGTTTTTAAATGAGTTAAAAATTCCAGCTGTTTTCCCCACAATAGATTTTGCCTAAAGTAAGAATGAATATTAAAGAAGAAATAGAACTTCTTCTAAAGTGGATCTTTGCTGACAGTCTGATAAAAGAACATTTCTCTGCATGCTGTCTCTTTTTCTTGATGATACTTAATTTTAGTTTGGTTTATTTATTACTTTACTACATATTTTCTATAATAATGAAAGTTCACTGAGGCTGCCTCTTGTCTCACAAAGTAAATCTCCACTCCAGTAAAAAGGAAGTAAACCTCTACTTTTCAGGCAGCAGAGTATTTTTCTGTAATTTTTTTTCCCATAAATAGTGTTATAGTGTTTAATAATGTCTTCTGTATAGAAATCATGCCTCTCTTGAGTAATATGTTGGTCTAAGAGCCTCAGAGATACAAAAATAAAATCCTTAGCTCATTACCTTAAATCTGGCATTTTCTAAATGCAGTGTTCTGCATGGCTTGGTTTTGTTTTGTGTGAAATCATAGCATTTTGATTACTGTAGAACCTGTTGAAACTGAGGCTGTTAGAGTGCTAACGTAAATTATAAAAACAAAACAAATTTGTGCTGCTTTTTCAGGATACAACCAAGATTTTTTTTCACTTGAAAAAAAAAAAAAACACAAAAAAATCCCATATGACAACATTGATGTAAAGGTCCATGAGTTAAACCGCAGCCCTTTATGTAACAAGGATAGAGGAAAAAAGCTACCTCAAAATGTGTATAAAATGTGTTTGAGGAGGCAACAGTGAACTCTTTCAAAACAATGCTGTCACTGTTTCTGCACTTTAAAGTGACACTGTGATTTTCAAGAATTAATAAGCATCCAGGGGGAGCTAGGGAGTAGCAATTTTGCTTTTTCTAATGGTATATAAGGAAATATGAATAGAGAGAAAAGTAGTATAAATGACTAATTCTGCTTTTGGTGTTGGGGCTTTTTTTACTAGGAACTTTTGATGAGAAACTGGTCAGCCATTCTGAGAGTGGTGGAAAGCCTGTCAAGGTCACTGCCAAGGACGAGGGAGTCAATTAGTATGCAGATCAGAGCCAAGGAGTTCAAAGGTATTGTTCCAATTCAATCACATTAGCCAGGCCAATAATGAACAAACGGCATGACCTTAATCAGGGAGCCTGAACCACTCACTGAAGGGAAGTATGTGTGTCTGTGTATGTATTTGGGGGGGGACAGGAGGAGGGGTTAGGGTAGCAAAAAGGATGTGGTTTCTTTTGTTGTTGTGTTTTTTTTTTTTT
>WBMW01001908.1:104967-169888 GCA_013396635.1 Penelope pileata | reverse complement strand
TTTTTTTTTTTTCTTTTTAAAAGGGACAGCAAGCCCAGTTTGCTTGATTAGCCACCAGTAATGGAAACTTATTTCTGGGTCTCTGTGTTCCGAAGTACCAAATTGCTTTTATTTTTGGTTATTAACTGAAACAGGCTCAACTGGACAGGTGGCTAGAATATTTTAATAAATGCATTCAGTGATATGCTAAGGGTGTGCAGGAGGAGGGAGATAACCTTATGTAAAACACCAAACCAAATTTTGCAGTTACAGTCTCTCTCACACTGTGCTAATTCTCTTAAAGTCTATATGCAAGAAAAATTCTGGGTGATATTTCTCCCTTAAATATGCCGGAAAGTAATCCACACTCTGGTTAATAATGGAGAATATATAGATAGCACAAAAAATATTTCTTTAGCACTTTAAAAAATATTGCACCGTACATAATTATATTTTAGATATCCAAATTGCTAAGTTGATTCATAGGCTTCTCAGTACAATACTCCTCATGTTTCAGTGTACCCAGTTTAGTACAGTCAAAAACCAGCATTCTGTGTTATATTCACCTTAAAAAATGCCTGCTCTTTCACAAACTTACAAATTCTTTCTCTTTCTATTTTTCATGTACACATATACATGCTCAAATACTTTCACAAAATGTGTACATACAAATGACAAAATAATAAAACGACAGGACATATCTGTGCTCATTTATATATTGTAATGTCTGCATGTTTCTCTAAAGTGGTTTTTGAATGAATACTTAGGACTCTATTGAAATTTCTACTTAAATCAGGACTATGTTCACTATTTTCTAAACCAATGATTGAATTTGGTAGCCAAATATATTACAATAACTCTTCAAAAGGTAACATTTCTCTGTATTTAGATAGTGGATATTGTAAACACATGCTTTCTGTATGTGGGAATATAAAAACAACTCTGCAAGAAATCAATATTAACTATTGAAAATGTGAATGATGCTTAAAATATATTCGCATGGTTTACCTACAAGTTATTGTTTTGTGTTAGTATATGAAATAGCTTCCAACTTTTCTGTATCTCTCTGAGTAACATTTGCTCAGCAATTACTTCAGATGGAGCAGATTATCAAAGAAAGCTGCAGGCTTCATTGGGAAAACTGTTTGCAGAAATCATTTCTCTATAAATGAATCATGATAGGCAACTAAGATTTTAGGAATTAAGGGGGGTTGTTTCTTTTTTCACTTTCTCTTCTTTACTGGGGAGGTAGTTCATCATATCTCACTAAAACGGAAGATGCATAACAGAAAAGAAACTATTCTAGGCTATGAAGCACCCTAGGGGTTCATGGATGTTGGGGGAGGAACACTGATTATACAACGCAATAACATATTGAGACACTATTTCAGTTTTACACTTGGTATCAAGTAAATACAGGATATCTCACCCATGAAGGGTGATTATCTTTCATGAAGGGAGGAAATGAGTTATTAAGGTCTTTCTCGGGAGCAAAACAAGGATAAGAATCTTTATTAATGTAAGAAACAATCTGTTTTTTTTTTCCCCCTACAGTAATATACTTCCTTTTTAGCAAAAATCTGTTTTTTGTTTTTGTCTTTAAATTGTCTATATCTCAGGAAGAAACCCATATCAGTTTTAGCTGACACTACTACACTGCTCGAGAATATTGTTATAAAACATGTGCTCATTGCCATTTTTATCTAGATCACAATTAATAACAGTTTTAAGCATGAAATGTCTATCTAGTCCCATAAAAGCACTTGCAAAGTATTTGGTATTTTATTTGAGGATATTAAAAGATTGTTTAAAAATAAACATACACCAGCAGAGCAGAATTTTCACACGATTATTCAGATAGTCAATAGGTCTTCTTTGATCATATTATTATGATGCTTCTGCAGGATTTCACTGTAAGACAGGCGTATTTTTTCCTGTCTCTCTCTCTCTGTCTCTCTTTCTCTGTCTCTCTTTTTTTCCCCTAAACAAGGTCATAGATTTTTTTAAATGAGGACTAGAAGTTCCAAGTACAAGATTAAGTAAGTTCTAACAGTGTTATAAAAGTAAGTGCTTTTTTCTATAATAAAAGGTGTTTAAAAGGTTCGCTACAGCTTTAAACAGAATTACAATTTACTTCTTTCAAGTGTCCAGGCCATAAATTCTTCTCAATTCCCTCTCTCTCTCCTTGTCGGAATTAATGAGATCAGATTTGATCAGGGCAGTGATGTGTTCAGAGCCAAATCACACAACAGCGCGCGTGCGGTAATGGAATTTGCATCTAATGCATACATAAATCAAACATCTTTCTGGACATTTTCATATGCATAATGTCATTTCATCCAGTTCTCTCTGTGCAGAGGGGGAGATTTTTCTCTCTGAGAGAATGACTTTCTTTAATGCTTTCATTTTATTTTCGCTGACTACAATCCCCGAGAATGCGCTCGGTCGGAGAATCTTTCGGGGCGCGGTTGACAGTTCCTTTTCCAAGAGGGGTCCTTCACATTTATCATGCCTCTTCCTCGGGGGCTTTGTTATGCAAATGTGGCTGAAATTGATAATTCCAAAGTGCTTCATTTCGGTTCCTTGGCGGTTGGAGATGGTAGATAAAAAGAAACTGACAAGACACACTGATTGCCCTCAATGCTTGTAACTCTCTTGCTAACAAGGCTCGATATTGTTAAAAATTCCTATTGTTATCAGGGTGGCAGTTCCATTATGCAGGCCTTGCAAATTTCTCATTTGAATATTAACCCTTTAATCACCCTCCTCCCCTCCCCCCAGCCTCAAATCAATTGCCATTGAATGGACAGGACACACAACAGTAAATTATTTCCCTATTATGAGCAAAACGTGTGGTGGTTATGTGTGTGTGTGCATGGTATTTTTTTTGGTTTGTTTTGTTTTAAAACAACACTCCGTTAATCATTTTTGAACATAAGCACAAGATTTTTGTTTACCTTAAAAATGCTTTATCAAAACAGCTCTTGCAGAGATAGATATAACTGGGTTGTTTCAAGTTAGGGTTGGGAGAATATTTACATGGAAATATGTGCTTGCAGAAGTCAAATGCAGTAGCTCCTGGAGAGTGGAGAAGTTTCATTACTTTTAACTTGTATATACTTGCACTTTATGTTCTAACTTAGGTAGGCCTCAGGGAGGGGATAGCGTATCTTTATATACCAGAGTTACAGACAGTTTTTAGCTGTTTGTCCTGCTGGCTGCAAAATCCCTGTCTCAGACTGGCCAGGCAGACGATTAAAATTAAGGAGCTGAGAAAAACAGAACTTGAAAACTACACAGGCTTCTGGAGCTGTTTTTTTTTTGTTTTTTGTTTTTAACCTTGAAGAATGCATGCTTGTAACTTTACTTCCACAGTTAAGCATTTCTCATATTGTCCAATGTCACTTGTACAGTTAATAAGTGGGAGAGGAAAGATGGTTTTAGGCACCTGATGCTGTAGTTTATAGAATCTTTGAGGCTCTCTTTACCAATCACTGAATCAGAGTCTGGAAATAACATATGACTGGTCAATGGAAAGTTCAAGAAAAGGCTTATGTCACACTGCCAAAGAGCATGACTGGTTGCTAACTGATTTACTCATTGATTAATGAAATTGCAATGTCTGGAATTTCAAATATCCCTCTAACATTCCCTGATATGTGTGTCCGGAGAAGGTGAATTCCTTCCCACCCAGAACATGCCTTCAAGCTTGTATTACAATTATAGGTTAATTTTAGTTTGTCATTTTTCTGGGGACACCTGACACGGTTCCATTTAAAGTAAATCTTGGTGTGACAAAGGTAAGTACTTAAGATGCTGGAGGGAAGTGGAGAAGGGAGGAATTTTCTCTGTAAAATGAAGCATAGTTCACTGCTAGCACCAGGCAGCTGCAACAATATAATATTTCTCTACAATTATGAAGAAGATGCATCTCAACCAGCTCATGTCAAAGGAACATCAAAGTTTTCCACTTTCTTAGTTCTGAAGTCTTGCAGAGCTATGTCTGCCAAATTATGGTAAATAAAAAAGACACTTGCACAACAGTAACCTCTTTTATATTGGACTGAGGATTTTTCTTCCTCCTTATTAGAAAAAAAAAAAAAAACAAAGGAAAAAAGAAAACCCTGTCTTGTTATTGTAGGAACTCTTGGGAAGCTCATCCTTCTTTCTTTCATTTTCAGGTGTGATGGCAGATTAAATCCATGGCAGGAAACCATGATAATGCCCACTGCAGAGCTGTGGAGTTACAACAGCTAAGTTTCCCATGTCGGTGCTTTTTCTTTCAATTATCTGAAAACACCCTGTTAATTTTTAATGTGTTCATACCTTCATTCTGTTACCAAAACTGCTACCTTTCCCCCCCTTCTTACTCAGAAATAGATTTCACTAAACCTGGCTGCTGTAAACTCATTATATGATTCTATCATTTATTCTGTCCATTACAGTAACCAGTGTTAGTGCTTTTCCCCCCACTTGAGTCTGTCAAGTACTGTTATTTATGCTCAATGGTATTAATATCTCTGGTTGTATTATGGTTATACACTCAAAATTGCTAATACAATCTAAACTTGGCAATAGTGACTGCATCAGCTATCAATAATCAGTCTCATGCAACTTGTAAGTATTAATAAGAGTCAATAATTACATAAAGATAATTAAACCCTTTTGCTTACTATAATCATCAGTAATTCTGATAGCTTTAAAAAGATCCCTTTTTTTCAGAGTCAGAGAGCATGCCTATGTTATGAAAAAGGGAATTAAAGATTTGACAGTATGTTTTGAATGTTTCTGAATTTCAGTTACCCTTGGCAATGACTCTGCTGTAACCTGACTATATAATGTTATCTGTTATCTTTAGGTAGAAGAGGACTTAAAAGTTGTTTTTTTTTTTTTTGCTTTCATTGCTTGATTTCTGTGGGCTAATTTCACCAACAAAAGGATATTCTGTTTTTCTGTAACAAGAAAACCTGTTAGGTAGTTTGTGACCATAGAATTAGAGCAGTACAGCTAAACTAATATATATGCAATGGCTTTACTATGCGTAAGAGCAGGCACTCTTTACTTTGCAGCCCAAAACACACAAAGCACCCATTAGAATGAAGAGGCCTGTGATGTCTCTTCATGTGCAGAGTGTAAAGGTACATGAATGTCCTTGCTTGTTGGCATTTAATTTACCAGTTGCCTCTGTAGTGGAGCCTTGGCAGATTCAGCTTGAATCTGAAAGACAGGCTGTCATACTGAGAGTCTGCTGCCTACTGCTGAAATTGAGAGGCTTGGCAGATATGCAAACAGTAACTGGGTTTGAGTTGTTTTGATTACAAGTTAAACAGAAAGTCATTGGCAGGGCCAATATAAATCTGGTGAGGTTTTTTGGCAAAATCTGTGGAGGTATTTCAATAGATTCTGCAGAATTCTGTAGCACCTTGATTTCACTTCAAAGGGTGTCCACCTCTGAACCCATTCAGTGCATAATTGTGTCAGAAATGTGAGTGAACATGTTTAAGTCACTGAGAGCTTCCTGACTCGGAAATATAAAGCACATTAACAACATGCTATACCACACCACCTTTGTGCAGTTGTTAAATTCTGGAACCTGGTTTTTCATTCAAAGTAAGGGGGGTTTTCAGAGAAGTAAAGGAAGCTCAGTTAAAAACTGTTGAAACAGGAAGGCAAAATGTTTTTTCTTGAAAGTTCTAAGAGAAAAACAAAAAAAGAATAAAAAGGTTAAACCAGGTATTGAACTCAGCAATATGTCGTGAAATGCAGAGCTATTTTACCAACATGTACTTTATTATATTAGTCAAGACTGTCTGAAGTCACTCCCTTCCTGCATGCAGCACTCTAACAATGATTTAGATTGGTACAATTTAGTCTGAAACTGACGTTTTCCTGCCCTTCTTCAATAACTTGCCCGAAACACCTTTGTCCAAAGATCCAGACCTAATAAAATCCAAGTGCTCATCCCGAATTTCTTTCCTTACAGAGTTCATTTGTCTCCCTGACTAATAAGCTATGCTGAGTTGATAAAAGTAACCCAAACTGACATTGTATAAGCAAAAAAAGGAGTCTGTACACTTTAATTATATATGCTTTTACAATGCAACCTCTGCTTGATTCCAACTTAGTGTTTTAAACACTAACACATTCTTTACTAAAATTGCCTTGCAATTTTAAGGCAAAACCACGTTAATTTTGGAGGGAGGGAAACGAATACATATAATTGTTGCTCCTATTGTTTCTGTCTGGTTGGCTGTAGACAGATTTCTGCAAGGCTGGCTAGCAACAATACATTGGATTTACAGAGGCAAGAATATCTCCACAATTGCAAGGGCTAAGACACCTTTATTTGAAAACTGAGAATCTGCAAAATGCGGCAAAGTTCTTGGAAAGAACCCAAATGTATGGAATCCTTTTTCTCTCTCTTTTTTTTTTTTCCACTTGTATCTGCTAGTTTGCCTATTATAGCTTTCTAGGTGGAAAAAAGAAAAAAAAAAAAAAAAGAGCCCTGAATTTGCACATATTATTATGTAGCTCAAGCTAAATTTTACAAGAAAATAATTTAGACAAATGGATTAGAATACAAACATTGCTATCTAAATGCCCTTTATTTCCAGATATGGCAAAATGAAAAAAGCAAATTATTTCCCTGAAAGAAGTAAAGGTTTTTTTTCTATGAAAATTACTCCACCACTTTTCTCATGCTGAATGTCCCTTTCCCTTAAGCAAATGGAATAAAAGTGTTTATATGAATGAGTCATATTACGCTTCTGGTAAAATAGCTAACAATAACATTTTAGGAATTTAATTTTCAGATTCAGTTTGAAAAGATCTGCTAGCTTTTTGCCTCCTTTTGCCACCTTTCTGTGTTCTATATACTTCTCTTGAAAAAAGTGAATTTAGAAACCTTTAAGCATGATCCTCCAATACTGCAATCCAATGCAAATTTTTAGGGAATGCTTACAAATGTCAAATCTCTCTGAAAGTGATATACTTTATTACTGTTCTTTCTTATAATACAAACATTTCAGTGCAGCTTGGATCTTATTTTTTAAAATACACAGGATTTTGATATATGGACAACAGGAGAATATGTGTTTTAGATATAATGCCATAAGTGCTTAAAAGTTATTTCTGAGCTGATTTAACATGGAAAATCTCCAGGTAGATTAATTTTATAGGCTGCTTTTATGGGTGTAACATTTCAAGATGAGAAAGCTGTGCTTCTGAAATTTAGTTTCGACAGATTTCATTGGCACCTCCATCTCCATCTTTTATTACTGTAAAGTTGAAATTTAATCTCATTTTTTTTTCCTGATTTTTACTTAATTTCTGACTGGAATGGCTGAAGCTGTATTTTTGTGCTCAGGTTCTGTTGCTTCTATTACTGTCTCATTATTTACATCCCAAGGGAAAAAAATCATCACAATAGAGGGACTAAGAAAACTGCACTTAGAAATTACAAGACCTCTGATACTGAAGATTTTTACTGGGACAGACATTGAGAACAAGGTTAAGCAGAAGTCCATCAAAAGCCATTGTTTCTAAATGGCTGAGTTAATTCACAATGGTAAGAGCAAGCTGCCCCTAAACCAGTTGCTCTATTGTGGAGAATGCAGAGCCTGAAACTGCAGCCCTTGCACGGGCAAAACTTTCAATTGAAAGACGACTTTGTAAAGAAACACCTATTTCCAACATTGCCAACAGAGGCTGTGTTGCAGTAAAGTGAGAAAGTGGGCTCTATAAAAGAAGCGTGCTTAGTGATGTTTCTGTATGTCTCTCAATGTGGATTCAACACACACTGCACTGGAGATGTGTATAGTGAACAATAGCATGCACTTGCAAATTATATACTTTTCTGTATTTCTGCAAGATACTCCAAAATGCATTGTAACTCTGTTAGAAAAGTGGCTTTTATGCATGTGTTAAGAATGCTTTATAAATCTCAATACCTCAGCTATTTGATGGGTAGTTCCTGTTGTGTTTTTGTTTTTCTTTTTGTACCAAAGAACTAGTGTGTATTCTTGATGGCCTGCAACATTGCTAAAAAAGAGGAATATGTTTTTAAATTTCAAGAGTGCAGTTGACGGAAAAGAAAAAGGAAGCATTTTAAATCAGTAAATGTGTGTGGGGTGTGTGTTGGAAATTCACAAACTAACACTTTCATGCTGTGGTCTCAGTTTTTATGACTGAATTACCTACCTTCAAAAATTGGTCTCACTAATATAAACGCTGAGAAACTCTCTACTATTGTGGTGCCTGCTGTAATAAAGAAATTCACTGGGAGAGAACGACAGAGATACAAAACACTGAAGAACGATGATTTCCTCACTACCAATACGATTACATAAATAAGGTGTACGTAAGTTCCCAATGATTTATAGCACTTGAAACTTACAAAAAATGATTACGTTTGATGTTTCTTCACAAAATACAAAAAAGCTGATGTTTATTCACAGAGTGGATAAAAGAATCAGGAGCTAAATTCAGATTCTAGCAGCTGTCTCTTCAAAAAATCTGTGTATACCTCTTATATAAATTATTTTCCGTAAATTTTCCTTGAAGATGTATTTAATTAGGCAAACTTACATATATACTATTTGTTAATCTGGGAAAAAAATCCTTTTAGTTTTTCTTCTCTTGCCCTCCTCACTGTTAGCCTATTAGTTGAAGTGGCATTTTATTGATTAGGCATTTAATAACAGTATTCTGCCGTATTTGCTCAAATATTTAACTGTTTGCATGTTAACTGGTGTAAAGGTGCCTAAGAATGGTAGAACTAAAATGGGAGAAAGAAGAAATGTATTGGCTATGACAAGAAGAAGTAATTGCTTTTTCTCAAAAGATCAGATGTGGTACAGTTGTTTGAAAAACAATCTAAACAACATTTTGCTCACCACTGATTTTAAAAGCATTAAAATTAGTTTTTATGTAGCTATACTCATTAAGTTTTTATGTATACTGTGTAGGGTGAATAGTTAAGAAGCAATAAAGCATTCTGCAGTAAAATATACTTTGCCAGTTGTCAGAAGAAATAAAATACATAGATTGAGAATGTTTCTTTCCTGTAGAATATTGTGATATTTGCCATGTTAATTACAGTCCAAATAAAGCTATTTTATTTGTGTATCTTAAACAGCTTTGTAACTGTAGATGACTAATACAACTGTTATTGAAAGTGTTGTGTTTGGAGGTTGTGTGGTCACACAGATAGAAACAAGCACCAGCCACATATATCCAGCAATTACTACATTTTAAAATGAAATCTAGCATTAAAAATTAGTGTTTCAAAATCTTATTGTAATTTTTAACCCCAATGAGCAGAATGAAAGTGCTGTTTTGTGCATTTTTCTTCTGTAATCCCTCTAGTTTCTCATGTCAATATCTGCATATATATAGAAACCAGTTCCTCTAATTTCACTGAAGTACTTCACAGTTTATTTTAAAACAAAATCTGGAATACAGCAGCAAACTGGTGGCCAAAGAAAGGAAACTTGTTTTGTTATGATCATGAAAGCATAACCTTTTATTTTGTATTTCAGAAATGAAGACTGGAATACATGTACAGTACAACTTGCCATCAGAGAGAATAATGCATATAAAAACAATTTCCTGTTATTGTGTTCAGGTGTGTTTGTGAATAAAAAATGGAATTTTGAAAAGTCAATTAAAATGCATTTAAATTCTTTAACACCAGAATTCTTTAATGTGAAAAAATTTGCTAGACAGTTTGTCAGTATCGCTGTAAGCACTGTGCTGTGATCATAACCAGTTTCCTCCACCTATGACTGTTAGATGGCTCACAAATGCATTACAGCTTCCTGTTCAGAAAGAGAATACTCTTGAAAACATGGAAGTGCTTATAAAGTAAATAAGCTTTAATTAAATATCATTGTCTAGCATTAATCTTTATAGCTCTGTTCCCTATGGAAATAAAATTGGATATTCAATTTGTTTTGATTATGCATGAATTTTAACAGAAGCTTTATTTGTGTATTGCTGTGTTCTTCAAGATAGAGGCATATTTGTGTCGGCCATAAGCCATTAAGAAGCAGCTTCCTCATTAATGTGAAATAAGTGACTCATTTTTTATTGTATATAAGTGGATTGACATTTAGAAAAATTAAATATATTTATGAATAAACAATTCATATGTGGGTGGTGCAACTTTCCCTTTCAGTCTGAAATCCCAGTTATTTTCAGAGTTAACTACAAAGTGAAATATATTCTACTGTTAAATAGGAATCATTTTTGGTACCTGCTGGTTTTGAGGATCTTTGATCACACAAGTTGAGGAATACTCTCATACTAACACAGGGTATGCATAGTGGATCTGCCTGTCCACACAGAAGATGGATCCATTTTTCATAATTCTTTGTAAATTAAATCCAGTGAACAGGGCATCCTCACCCTCGTGAAATTTCTATCAGTTTTACCAGCTTTGCATGAGAAAACTTTGTGACAACCAGATCAGGAAAGTCCAGGGTCTAGCTAAGTGCTAGAGCACAGTGCTTTGGTGCATCCCACTTCACCAGACTCTTGTAGCTCTCATCAACAGATCCTCTGCTTTTGGCAGGTGGAAGATAATTCATTTTTGACAAAAATATACCCTTTGGTGCTGAGCTAACGGTGCATTCTATGTTAATTATTGTTGAGGGAAAAACAAGGCGGAAAATGGTGGTCTTTCCAGCTCCTCATTGTGAAGAACACTATATGCTCTGGCCTCTAGCGCTGTTGTGAGGAAGGCATTTTTCATGGTGAACCAGGAGGTATGCTTTAACATCTGAAATAATGTAGTTCTGCATCATGACACGGTTTGAGCATGCTTGTCCTCAGTGCAGTGAAATGTGCGTTGTTTTTTTTTTCTGTAGGTGTGCCGTAAGACACACTTGGCCACTACACTATTGCTGCGCATTTGCAGGAGATGTCAGAGAGCGTTTAAATAATGTGTAATGGCGTGTTGCTCTTTCATCACCTTGGGAAGTGGCTCTCCCCTGTGACAGTCATTATATGCTCAGTGCTGAACCTTAGAAAACACTTTTAATCCTGTCTGTTGTGCTCACACAGCTAGGCCAGTGCGTACATTCAGCGCAGAAGCGTTATCCCAGTGTGTAACATGACATTTAGTGCCGAAGCCTGAACAAGCTGCACCAGTACAGACACTGGGAAACTGCAGCAGAGGCAGAGCTGTGGGCAGCTCCATCAGTGTGGAGATTAGATCCAGGAGAGGAGTTCTGTGCACCAGGGCAGAGACCTCAACAATTCCAGCCTGTTTTCCTACTCTTCAAACAATGTGGAGGAAGAGGAACAAACAAGAGAGGTGAAATATCAGATAAAAGGAAGGGCATAGCAGAGTGGGTATTTTAAGGAGAAATAAGAGAAGTGGTGTTCTCATTCTTTCACATATAATTTCCATTTTGGTTAAAAGAAAAGAATAGGGGCTTCAAGACAATATTTTTGGATAGCCATCAGACCATGTATGATCAGGATTCCAGACTTCCCAAAAAGGAACAGGTTCTTAATGTTGGTGTTTTGAAATATACTTCAGAAGGAGCTCTGACTACGTAGGAATCCTTGACATCTATGTTAGGTGCCTGCACAACAGAAATAGTGTCTTATATGATTGGCGTTTAGATTACATTTCCCTTGGTAACTCCCTTCACTTTCTCTCATCTAGTAGAAGGTGTAAAGCTTGTGCTGGGGATGTTGGCTGTGTGGTGACTGCATTGGGAGTGTCACAGCCACAGAGCACAGGTGTGCCCTTCTCTCCACAGGAGTCCAATGGCTGTGGTTGGATAACATATATACTATCTTTTTCAGCTATCCAATCACAGCTGTACTAGTTGTAGTGCGGGGGAACCCACCTTAAATCTCACTGAGCTGTTTCAGTGCTGTTAAAACTGTGAATCTGATTTATAGCTTTAGTCTTTTGCTATTTATTTTTGCTGTATCTTTTTTTTTTTTTTTCTGCTGGATGAAGATCCCCTTAGTATAAAGTTCATATTCCTTATAGAGGCATGTCTAAACTATAATCAAATTATCCCATGCATTTCACTAAACTAAATAAATTGAGGATTTTTTTAACTCCTGTTTCTCCAATTTCTTAGTTGCTACAAAGATTTTCCTGCTCCAAAGTCTTTCCAGCCCTTCTTGGACTGGTCCCACTGCTATTAAAGACATAAAACTTTTCTACTTCTGCTCTGTATTCCCTTGTTTATCCATCTAAGGACCAAGTTAGTCCTTTTAGCTACAATGTCACACATTAAGCTCACAAGTAGCACATGAAAGGGATTAATGAATCTAAGAGTCGATTTTTAAAAGTTTACATCAGAGTGAATGCTATTATAAGAGCCTTTAATGAGAATGAATCTGTGCAAATATCACTGATGGCACCTCTTCAGCATTTGTTTTACAGTAGAGGTGGTTGCACATTAAATGTCTTTTGGCAAAGGACTTAAGGATTCTACAGGGAGCAGTATAACATCTACATTTTGGTACTGTATGTCTTGAGAGATTATGTTGTTTCCTACTTAAGTCAATCAAAACCTACCTTTTGCTTTGAAAATGCTTTTTTCTTTTCTTTTCTTTTTTCTTTTTGGTTAACACTCATTCTCAATCTTTCCAAACTTGCCTGTAAAATATATTTCAAAGGGTTTGTGTGATGTGGTATGTAAGCAGACAAAAGGATAGTTGGCTGTGACTGGAAAAATGGTTACAAACAGAAGCTGAAAGTTGACCTGAAAGTGTTCTGAGTTGAAATTCAAAATGTTGATTGTTTGCCGTGATTTCTTCTCTAAATTATAACCAACTGGTTCTATTAGAGATGCTGCTTCCCAGTGTAAGTGAAACTCTGAGGAACTGTGATAACTCAGTGAAAGTATATGGAGGAGGGGGGTGAAGGAAATGCAGTCAAGAGGATGTGGTGAGAGGAAATGATGAAAGGCCATAATAACATAGCAGGAAATAGCAGAACATGTGGCAAACATACTGAGGACTGCATGCATTTTATGTGTCAAATTACCTCCGAGATGTTATTTGGAATTTAAAGCATAGTAAGAACGTACACTGCAAAGCTCACAGGACCTAATTATGTGGGACAAATTAGTCTGCAAGACCTTCATAATCTGTCTAAAGATGTGGGTGTAGGAGTAAGTTAACGAGCAGGTTATTATGACTGACTGTCTGAAATTCCAGTTGTGCCACATGTAAAAGAGCTTATGTGCAATAAACAGAAAACTGCTGGAGGTTTTAATGCATATCTGAAACAGCATAGTGACATAAAGGAGATAAGGACAAGAGGAAAGGATTCGAAGTGGTTCGCTTGAGCAAAATGGGTTCAAATGTCTTTGAAAACTGGTAACAAGCATTATAGAGCTATGGTTTAACAAATATAAGAGCAAATTCTAGATCATCATAATCAAACAACTTCTACTTTGCAAAGATGGCTCATCTTCTACCTCTAAATACCTTAAGGTATTTAAAAGACCACCAGCAGAAGTAAGGTCTTAGAGCAGTTAAGCAGAATGGTACTTGCAGCGATAGCCTTCAGTCAGGAATCTGTTGGTGGCAAAAAGTGGATGATAAGCAAACGCAATGGCTTGTCTTACGTGAGAAATTTCAGATGAGTGGCAATAAAGGTGTCTGTGAGATGTCACTAAACTTAGCAGGGACCCTCACAACCCTGTTTGTCTTCTTGCTGTCAAGAAATGTAAAAGAGTGGTAAAAGCTGTAGCATGGAGGTAGGAATTATGTTTGAATGCTCTTATGGTTATTTCATGCAAGAATAGAAAAAAGAGCTAAGGAGTGATGATGACTTCACTGAGCCAGAGTAAATGGTCTGTAGTCCCTGTGTAGACCATGGAGTGGACACAGTGCTGCCTGAATTCCAATACTGTACTTGCTGATTTATGAAATAACTGTGGAACTAGTGAAGTGGGTTGTATCTACCCTTGCTATCCTTTAATGAGTGGTTGATGTTGATAGTGGCAGACTACAACTATCTTAGTTTCTCAGCTACTTGAAGTTGTAGAATCTTGTGCAATGATTCCCAAAACACTGAGAAGGCATTCTCAGAAGCAGAATGTTTTTGAATGTTTAGTTAACTCAAGCTAGCTTAAAGCCAATATTGTTCTGGTTTTGTCATTTAAACATGACAAGGTATAGTATTGCAAGAGAACATCAAGAATATAACTTGTGCTTGTGAGTGAGAGAAACAGCAAAATGACAGAGAATAGTTGTCAAAAATTAAAATTAAGATATCTTACTTTATGATATCTTGCTGTGAATCTGGCAACCTAGGTTATATACTAGAATATCTGATTCTTACTTACAGCTGAAAAAGTGTAAATAGCAAACTCTGAATCATTAGACCTTAGGCCAGTAATCAATCCAACCTCCTACATGTTTAGTATGTTTGTAGAGTTTGTATGAGTTTTAGTATGTTTGTAGTATGTTAGTAGAGTTTAGTGTGTTTGAAGTTCTCTTTAAATTAAAGACCATGAAAGATAGTTGAAGATGTCTATTCACATTGTATCTGTCTTTTTTTTCTTTTGCACTACCTGTTTTTGCCATTTCCTTTAGTCCATGCATCTAGAGACGTGACTGAAATGTGGTCCTTCAGTAACTCCAAGGAATTTTTATCTTCTGGGTCAAGATGTTTACCCAGTTTGATCTAAGACACAAATAGTTTGTAATTCAGCTTGACACACTGTTACATCTCAAGAAAAACTCATGCATCACACTCTTTGTAGAAAAAGTTTCAGAAAACACAGGAACTAATCTCCAGGATTACTCCTTGTCTGGCTGGAAGCATGGTGGTGAATACAGACCTTTTCATAATAAAGACAATTTTCTCTTGAAAAACAAATTATGGGTTTGCATGAAGCAGTGTTGTCCAAAGAAGAGGATATATCTTGAGGTGGACTGTAGTTAATTTTTTTTTGCCTATAGTTTGTTTTAAATACCCAGTCAGTAGTAATTGCCTTAGACATGATTTGTACTGAGCACAAGAGTGTTCAATTGCTTCAGAAAAAATGTTCTTTGTTCAAACAAACAAAATGTTAATCCTTGTTCTAGCTATTGGTCCTCCTTAGTAATCGCACTTCAGCCCATTGCCACAGAACAGTCTGTCAGGCAAGGGGGCATCATTTTTATGCTTCTTTCTCTGATTCTAAACTTAATGTTTATAGAGAGTATACTTGCACTCAAAATGTAAACAGAAATTTTACTGGAGTGTCAATGTAACTGCTCACTGTGCACCTGTAGTTACAGGTATCAGCATTTCTGTTGTGGGACCTTCTACTCAAGAGAGATTTGGTTTAAAATAGACAGCAAGTATTTTTTGCATTGCTCTAAAATGTGTAATATTTGATCATTTTTGTCATGTGAGAATGCACAAATGCATACATGAGGGCTGCACTGAAAGTAATGCCTTCTATTTTATTATATTGGCCTACAATGTCAGAGGTGGATGTTGGTGCTATCGCAGTAGAGGTTGAATCTTCCCACCAATATTCTGTTCCATGTTGTTGCCATGAGAGAGATGGCAGCAGAAGGGCAGTCTGATCAAATGGTGTCTGACATGGAAGTGTGTGTGAAGCAAAGGTGGGTAACTGAATTCCTTCACGCAGAAAAAATGGCACCCATTGACATTCATTAATGCTTGCTGAACGTTTGTGGAGACCAAACAGGGGATGTGAACACAGTGAAGTGGAGAGTGGTGCATTTGAGCAGTGGCAACAGCAACAGTGGGTACAGATTTTTATGAGTACGGCATGCAGGCTCTTGTTCTTCACTGGTGGAAATGCATAGCTAGTGGTGGTGACTATGTTGACAAGCAGTGCTTTGTAGCTGAGAATTTGCTCTATCAAATACTGTTATTGTGCTCTTTGTATCTGTTGTAGTTTCCATGGAAATAAATAGGAGGCATTACTTTCAGAGCAACTCATGTATATTAAGTTGCTTGTCATTTCTTTCACTTCTTAAAGTGACATTAGATTAGCTGAAAACCTCGGGAGATATTACTTGTTTGATTTTACTTAAACGTTAAAATAAAAAATAAGAATTGTACACAATATAAAAAGATACATTTAATGAATTTATGAATCTCTACACAGAAGAATTTCCAGTAAGTCTGAAAGCAGTATGGCCGTGTACCAACTCACGTGGACTTTAGGCAATCGTACAAGAAATAGAAACGGGAGCTGCTTTTATGAGTGACTATTGAAAATGATGCTCTCTTGTGTAGAGAGCACTAGTGCATGTGAAACCCTATGTGCTTTTTACATAATATGCCTCTCTAGTTAACATATAACATAAAGTGTCACAGATCTTTTAGAGCTTGATTCACTATGAAAGAAACACAGCCATCTGTAGTGTGAAAGTTTATGACTCAATTGTCCACACCTTACAAAGTGATTCAGCAAAGACATATCTGGGCCGTGGAAACTTTTTCTTCCCTTATTCCATTAGTTCTTGCTTTGAAAGAATAAAAAGATCTTTAAGATATGGTATGCAATTTAACTCTTACATTGTGAGACTGTGTGCAGATTTAAGAGTATGTTTTTATTATTATAATTTTTACTTCATAAGGCCATTTGTGCTTTTGAGTCATATTTTGAATTTTCAAAGGTGGATTAATAAAATGTGAAAAATGGCAAGTCATTTTCAAAGTGATGGGCGTGTGCATAGATTAAATTAGACAGAAATCTGGACAGACCGTTGGAGAAATGTTGTTAGACAAAATGGGACTTCTGCAATTACTTCTAGTCCAGTTGTGACCCATTTTGTAGAGGTTACATAGTGCTATTTTTCAGCTTTCTTTTTCTTACAAATGCAAAAACACTGTGTAGAGCCTTAATTATTATCCTGTTCTCATCTTCTCATACAAGCCACGATCTACTGTCTGAAATCCTTCATCTATTGGCATTTGGTGTTACGGTTAACATTTTCTTTCTTTCACTGTATAAATAAAATGCATAACCTCCTTTTCATTACAGGCAAACCTAACTCAGCCTTGCTTTGTATTTTTTGCGGTCTAACAACATTTTTGTGGATAGGTCCCATTGACCAGCTGATATACAGTAACTGCAGGGGCTTCTCCATTTGCCCTCTTTGGCTGTGTAACGAGTTTCCCTTTAGGTCTCTGCACATTTTCCTTCTTCCTATTTCTTCCTCAGTTGGGATGGCTCCATACCTGACATTGTAAGCATCTGAGCTTCAGTAACTTTAAGTCCTACTTCAAGTCTTACTGAGTTCTAACACTTCCTGACAGATTGGGGCAACCCTGATACATACCCTCTGGAGAACTGGTAAATCTTTTTGCCCTTCATGATAGCTGCCAAGTAGAAGGTGCTGAATGCACATCCAGCTTCACTTTGGAAATCACCTTGCTTCAGAAACATGCTACTTCTCTCATTCAATATTAAATCTTTGCCAAAATCCAACAGTTTCTTATGAGCCAATTTTCTGAGATAGAAGAGCAAGAAAATGTCAAAGGTATCTTTTTTTTCTTTTTCTTTTTCCTTTTCCTTTTCTTTTTTTTTTTTCTTTTCTTTTTTTTTTCTTTTCTTTTTTTTTTCTTTTCTTTTTTTTTTCTTTTCTTTTTTTTTTCTTTTCTTTTTTTTTTCTTTTCTTTTTTTTTTCTTTTCTTTTTTTTTTCTTTTCTTTTTTTTTTCTATAATCTTGGCATTCTGCTCATGGAGAGATCTCTGTTGCCAACATGTCTGCTGCTTCTCCATCTCTCACCCTTCAGGTTTCTTAAAATAGCTAAGAACACAGAGTTTCTAAGCCCAAAAAACACACTGGGAAAAAAGGTCTGTATGAAGTTAAAAAAATATATATTTATACTGTAAGCCCTGCAGCCTGGCTTCCTGCCCACGTTTGGGCATCTGTGCTGTCTCTGGATACCTCAACTGACACACGCGTGTGAGATCCAAAGAGGAAGAAATAAAGGGCACTGCTGGTTCAATGCAGAACCCATGAACAGCTCAGTATCTTTGAGAGGTGGGTTTTGCCACCACTACAGCCTGTTCGTTATCACAGGCCTCTGGAGGGAAGGGCTCAGTCTTCACCATTTGAAATTAAAACTTCTTTCATAATATATGCTGTCACTTCAAGGAAATTTCATTCATTCTTTTCATTCTCTCACTACAAATAGTCTGGAATGCTTTGAGGTGAGTGCATCTCCAAGTACTAATCCAAAAAAAGACATGTGAAGAGCCATAAGATTTGAGGAGTTAAATTATTGCATAGATTAAGGGATCTAGAGCTCGTACTGAATTTGTGGAAATAGAAGCAAAAGTTTCTGAAGGGAGTATAGCGGTTCCTCTGTTCAAAGGACAGAAAGCAAATTCTCCTCAGAAGAAAAGGCAGAAAGGGGATAGGTTTTGGGGAGGAAAAAATCAGATTGGAAGGAAGGACGCTCGCGTACAAATTAAGAAGGAGAAAAAGGAGGATAAACTCGATATATATGATAAGCTTCAGAAAAGCACATGGAGTTTGAAGAGTGAAGGAAGAGCAGATGAGTTTAGGATCCTAGATGCGTGCTATTTTATTTCTCTGAACTACTTCTATTTTCTTCCTTTGAAACTACCATAGATTTCACAAAAGATTTTACTTATGGTCAACAGAGCTGAATATTCAGCAATAAGCAAAGAGAAGTTGTCCCAGATGGAGGAGTATGACTAGCCCTCTTGATCGCCCTAGCAGACTGTCCTGAACACCCCAGCAGCAAATGACACTGTGCCAAAATGACTTCTCACAGTACTGCTTGCATCTCTTACTAACTGGGAACACTTGGAGACCAAGGCTTTCAGACTTCACAGGGTTTATGCATCACAGAACTGCAAAACCATAAAGACAGTCAGCTCCGGTGGTATTTTTATCCTCTCTGCAGGATTCAAGGATATGCAAAGAGAAGTTAGCAGATTTATGGTACTGAGTTAGGAACCAGTTCCACACTGGCTGAAGAGACTGTTGAACTTGTGCAATGCAGAGGGTATGGGATAGGTGGGTTGTGCCATCTGCTTAGATGGAAAAGGCAAGGGAGAGTTTTAACAGCTGTTTGTTGAGTCAGATACTCATCCCTGATTGTTTGTGCCACAGTGGCAGATTACTGCCAAAGAAATGCATCCCCTGTTGCTTAATAGACCTGACCTGTATGTTATAAAGTTACACCTGCTGGAAACAAGCCTCGTGATGTACTGCTCATAAAATGCCAGCGATTCTGCTAGAGAAATGTCCTGAAATCAGCATGTTGAGTTCATCCTTGTTTCTCTTTGTAGCTGGTAGCGATATAGCAGGAGGCAGCAGGGATATATTCCAGTTAATTCTACAAGGTGATTAGGGCCTAAGCACGATGTTGCGTGTTATATTCAGGTTTTCCTTGAGTATGCTCAGTTTTGTTGGGTTTGACATACTGCATGTGAGTCACTCATATTCTGCATGAGTCATATGTTGAAGTGTGAAAGCAATGCTGTGTCTCTGCCGTTGTTACTCGTTGCTCAGCTGCTGCCATACTGCATAGCTCAAGCCAATTGAGCTCACCTTCCCAGTTTGAGCCAACTTGCATCTGCTGCCTGAGCCCTCTAGACATAATCCAAGGTGTTGCCCAACATATAGGCCATGTGTTTGTGTTAGGGCCCCGAATCATTGGATTAGAACCTCCAACCATTCTTCTGAAGGGATCATAAAGTGTACAGAAAACCGGTAGGCATCTTTAAAAATCATATTGAAAGGGAAAAGAATTTAAGGAATCTTTTATAATACACGTATCTGTAGAAGCAGATGATAGCTGAAGTATGTTCTATGTCTTCTTCATAAACCCAACATTATAAGACTGCACACTGTTGTGTTTTGTGGATTGCTTAAAGAGCAGATGAACCAAGAGTGGTTCACACCTTCAAAGTCTGAGAAACTGATGCAGCCATACCCTAGGGGACATTACTCAGACATGAAACATCCAATGTTGATTAACTGAGGTGTTTTTATTTCACTGGTAAGAAAATAGACCTTCAGTTTATAAGTGAGTGACAACAAGTTGCAAGGTTGATTTTGTCTGCAGCCATCAAGCTGTTCCTGTTTGTGGCTGTGGTCACTGCATAAGAGCCTTTAATCATCTGTGACATAGAAATTTTGTTCCAGTTAGGTGGTAATTAATGTTTCTAGATTAAATCTGCTTAACAAAGAATACAAAGCAGAGTACAGTTATATTATACCTGTCATCTGTTAGTGTCCAGTGATCCTCCAACATTGTGTGATTCATGGAGCTGAAAGAAATGATTTGCCTAAAAAATTATTAGTGCTCATTCTGCCTGCAGAACCCCTTAATTCCCGTTACACATGTCAGCATATTATGACTGGGAGCTGTCAAATTCTAATGACTAAAATTTCATTTTTCTGTCTTTTCATGCTGTGTTTGAGAACTATAGGTTGGAAATAATTCCCTAGCTAAATTTCTTCTTCAAATGATAAACTCAGTTTTTTGTGCTCTTTCTTTTTCTCTCTGTTTCTTTCTAAATTTGTGCTTACACTAATGCCCGTCTCTTTCCTTATGTTTCTCGAAGAGAAAAAAAATATGATTTTCTTCCCAGAGCCACTGTCCACTTTAAAGAACATAATCTGAGCTGACAGCAGACAGATTTGATGCGAAAATATTTTTTAACCCACTGATTGGATTAAAACATGGATTATTTAAAAGAAGGAGGAGGAAGAGTTGAAGCTAGTAGGAAACAAAATGCACAAAAATTTCTTACCATTTCATGTGGTTAAATAACCTTGACACTGAAAAATATTTTTGCCGTCCTCCTTGAAACAGGAATTTGTTGACACAATGTTCAATAGTAGAGGCAGAGGACTAATGTTAACATACTGCAAATACTGCACCAAATGGTATCTATTGATCCACCTGTTATTATGCTTGTTACTGAAATGCTGTATGTAAAGCGAAGGAAACCAGTTTCCAATTTAAGTCATTAATAGATTGGTTTTGAAATTTATGTTACACATGTCCAACAAATCAAGAATAAAAGCATGTGAAAGGCTGTGTAGTCTGTATTGAATTACTCATTCTTTCCACAGTAAAAGCCCTTAGCTAGAGATTGACCAAAGAATTTTAAATATCTCATTATATATATGTCATTGTTCAAAGTGTCCCTAAATGGGATTAAACAATAGTCACTCAAGAGTTTCCTGCAATGTCTCTTTCCACCTCACTCCCCCTTCTCCTCCTCACCTTGACTTAAATTAAGGCTAATGATATGTTTTCAGTGTAAGGTAAAAGAAGGATTTTCCTTGAATGACTTTCCAACATTTTCAAATCTAATTCATTATAAGTACTTCTATCAAATGATTACTTACTTCATCTCATTGTCTTAGAGGGTTTAACTCTAAAACACACGTTTGATATGGACTTAATGACCATTTTATAAACTGAAACCAACTGAGGCAGCATTCACCTACAAAATTCTGTTTGTGCTCAGAATTAAAAATAATGTTAGGACTATTTTTCAAAGAACAATAGATTATTTTAACTCCAGCTTTTTCTCTTATGTGTACTCATTTGTTTTGGATTGTTCAATACAAGGTAGGAGGTAGCCTCCTGGGGTGTAAGAGAGAGGGAAGAAAGGGGACGGCAGAAGGAACAGTGAGGAGGGAGGCTATTTTTGAATAAATTGTTATGATTTGAATACCAATTATAATTACACTAGCCACTTTTAAACAAAAGCCTATTTCACAAAACATTCCTCGCTTCTAAGCCTATGTAAAAATATTTCCACAACTTCAGACTTAGTAACACTAAATATCTTTACAAGGAGGGAATGGGCAAATAGTTTTGGTTTCTCACCAAAAAAAAAGAAAGTTGGGATAATTAAGGTAGTGAACATATTGCGCTGCTATATTGGTTCAGTCACCTGATCTGTCTCTCCGATCACTATTTGCACGATATACATGGTTTTGACGGGCTTGTGATAGACTGCTGTCTGAAATTCTTTAATCTGGGTCTCCTGTTTGGCAGTGCAGCAGACTTTGCTATTTTGGGTTTTTGAAACTGAGCCATACTCTGTGAGGATAAGAGATAGCTGTGACTGTACTGACTCATCAGTACGAAGGAAAGCCAGGTAAACTTAAAACTGACAATGGTCCTATTTGTGCTGGCAGTTGCGCAGATGTGAAGCAGAAGTAATCCCACTGAAATCTGTGGTGTTACTCCTGCATGCAAGCCTGACCATATCTGAGAATCAGGCCCAAATATTTTCTGTATAAGGATAACATAAGAAGAAAACAAGCACTTAAGCCTTTAGGAGATTATTTGGTGAAATATGATCTTTCTGAGGCTTTGTTTCAACTGCTGAGCTCTGAGGACGGTGTGTTGCTGCATGCAGGAATGGCTGCGTGGCAGGAAGGTAGATGCTGCTGAGTCTGCCTTTGGCCTGTGTAAATGGAGAGAAATTCATTAGCCACTTAATCACACTTCAAGTTTTCCTATGATAAGAGGAAAAACTCCTTTGCCCTCTGCTTCCAGATCATAGAAGATAGCTAGGAAGATTGAGTTTTATTTAAATAAATAAATAAAACAGATATTCTAATTTTGTAGGAAGGATAAGGACTCAAGGAATAATTCAAATAAAAGACACGATTTAATCCACACAAACCTATCTTTTAGTGTAGCTATTTGCATTCTGACTTTGAGACAAGGTTGCATGTGGATTTCTTCTGAGTGACCCTGAATTTACAGGGCACATGTAATTCTCTAGGTCTCACACAGGACTGAAGAATAGTCACAGCAGGAGTGCCAAACAGGGGGCTAGACGGTGGGTGGGATTCAGGTCAGAAGGGCCTTAACTCCATGGCCATGTTAGCTGAGTCTGTAGATTTTTCCTCAATGTTTTTTTCCTATGTGACTTAAGAATGAGAACTGACTACCCAGTTTTCTAAGCGTGGATTTGAAGAGAAGTATTACTGAAGGTAAAGCATTTTGGAGATGGGAGCTGTGTGTTCCCTATTGCTTTCATTTACAGTTCTATTCTCTGTACTAAGCATATTTTTTACTTTTTTTCATACAAAGTGTTACAAGTGTTTAAAAACTGTAACTTAGCTAGGATTTCTTTTAAGGGGATGAAAGATGAATCTACAGCTAAAAATGTCAAGTGGAGTCTGAAGAGTTTATATGAACAAGTTATCAACAAGAGAGATCAGTCTGCACATGAAAAATGAGCTAAAGCCTGTTTTCCTTATTTTGGCTTGAATTTCTTAGTTTTGATTATCTCCTGCTTTTTTGCACTGGGTATATAAAGAACCTCACTTCTTTTAAGGGCAGGATACAACTCACATGCTGGGGCAGATCCTTTTTTTCAGCATTTATACTGGCTGAGGCTCTGTCTCTAATGTTCAGTGGAGAGTGCAGTTACTTGAACATTGTTTTGATGGGAAAATCAATTTAGGAAGTTCCTCATTCCTGCACTTTAGTTTGCTGCATTCAAGGCTGAACAAGACCAGCCATTTGTGGAGCTTCCCTGTGCACTGACTCTTTGGCATAGCCTGTCTTTAATCCATGTTTGCCACTAAAGAAAAGAGCATAGCGTCAAGAACTGCTTCTTGCTCACATCAGAGAAGCAATCAAAGTAAGCTTTTATTTTATTTTTTTTCCTTCTCTCTCTCTTTTTCCTTCTCTCTCTCTCTTTAAAAGAAAAACAAAGTTTGTTGCAAGATTTTTCTGACTGTTGTTACCAAATAAGAATAAAGACTTTGAAAGTCTGTTGCTATAAGGTTGGGTTGTTCAATACTTCTTTGCTCGTATCGATTCTATGGGATTTCCCTTGCAAGTTATAAAGAAAAGTATTAGATTACAAACCAATTTAGGCAGGTTGTCATCAAAACAAAAACAATGGGGGAAAAAACAACACAGATTTAGTCCATACATCCTCTGAATCAACTATGAATAAAACTGCTGAGTTTGTTTTGTAGGAGACACAATTTTCTAGTTGTGAATGTGCAGGGCAACTCGCATTTCTGAAAGTGCTTGCACAGAGTTTGCAATGAATGTTTCTCAAAATTTGCATCAGTGTGTGTAATTTGCCTCTTTTTAATCGTTATTTTCCTTCTTAAAATATTCCAGTTGAGTAACAGCAATGATAGTATGACGTGGATTAGCTTTACACATTTGTTTAGATTTAGTATTTATATTGCAGTCAAGTGTAGCAGCTCTCCTCAGGGACTGATGTCTATTCACTGCCTCCAGTGCAAACTGCTGAGTGCTTTTGTCTGCATCTGATTCTTGTAGCGGAGCCGCTCTCACACTTGGAGGTCTCTGCTGGATGGGAGCAGAGATGACCAGCACCTTGCAGCTCAGGTCTGGGATTCCCTGCCTCGAAGACTTCCTAGGAGCTGGTCCTCAAAGGCTGCAGTCCTGCCATATGTGTCTGCTTCACTGCTCTGAACCACTTGTCTGAGTTCAAGCTAATCTTTGCAGGATTAAGATCCTGAAATTTAAGTGACTAACTCAGGCAGCATGAATGGCGAATAATCTATATAACTGGATTGTGAACAACCTAAAAGCTGAAAGCTCCCACTCGTAGCCCGTGAGTGAAATAACAGACACAAAAGAAGGTTGGCTGCAATTCACAAAGATTTACTAATCATAAGCAAAGCAGGGGTGGGAGAGGATGGGCTAGTGATAAGAGTGAGGAGAAACAAATTCTTAGTAAATAGTTTCATTCACTCAAATATCTCTTTGTTGCCAGGGTGTAGTTTAACTGCAGGGCGTTCAGAGTTATAGAGAGACAGCGCTACTAAGAAAACACGCACGTGTGAGCTCTAAGGGCAGCAAGTAAATCTGTGAAGAAATCATAGCCCTAATGCAAAATTTATAGGAGCTTATTTCCAAGTAGATAACAGTGTACAAATTCCTCAGGACCAAAGATGAGTTAAAGGAAGATGTCATGCAGGAGGACACTGTAGAAAACAGCCCATCAGCTGCTACCCCACGTGACAGACCCAGAGGCAGCTCCAGAGCCATTAACACAACTGCCTGGGGAGTTTGACAAGGAAAAAGATTCTGACACTGGAATAATATCTGCCAGCATTTGGCATCTGTGTCCCGTGACGGCCAACCATCCTCCATGGGTACTGACTCCACTGCTGGAAAAAGGAGAGCAATAGTGGAGAATAATCTTTTCTCATATGAACGGATAATTTTCACAGTAATTTAGAATCAGGACCTGGAGATGCAAAGCATTTTGGCAAAGCATATTTGCAATTTATATTTACCATAAAAGGAAGCATTAAAAATGTGTGTTTGAAAAATATTCTGGGAGCATTTGACTTTGTAAAGTATAACATGGTGAGTGATAAAAATCATTGAAAGGATATTTTTACAGATCCCAGGCTTCATGGAGCATATGTGTCCTGACCCTGTGCTGCAGTAGTTGCTAATTTCTGGGATGAAAATTGTTCTTATTTAAGCACAGTTGTCATACACATTTTTGCTGTTTGTAGTCAGATTGGTAATCTGAATATCAGACAAAATGTAACAATAATTATGAACAAATCTGGCAGTTCCTATGGTGTCCTTGATACCACTGGTATTTGGGAACAGGCAGAATAAGAAGTAATTTTTATTTTGAGAAGTGGCCTTTCAGACTGGATGCTGCAAACAGCTGAAGTTTGGACACTGCCCAGTACTCTGAAATGCTTCGCTGATGGAGGATAACCCAAGCCCCTTGGAAATCTGATCACTTGGCAGTTTGAAGATTGTAGACGTTTTTAAGTATTCTGGCTATTCAAAATCTTGATCAATCATTTTATTCCACTGCCAAAGTTTTTCTGAGTAGTTTTCTAGTGCTTCTAAGTGAGGCCCTATGAACGCCCTGTGGGATAGGACTGGGTACTTAAGCTCACTCTTTCTGGCCCGGAGTGAAAGCCTGGCCTGGTGGGTCCAGCCCCTACAGTCTTCTGCTGAAACTTGTGTCTCCGTAAGCTTACCATGCTAATATTGCTCTTGAAAAACAGCAAAATACCGGCAAATAGCCTTTGAGCCAAACTGTAGTTTTTGTCTGAACTCACATATGGATGCCTCCTCAGCAGCAGCATTTGTTCAGCTCTTGTCATCTCAGCAGGGTATGGCCTCAAGAAAGGGTATGCAGCGTATTCATCCTTGCTTGAGCCAGCATCCTCTTTGCACCTTATGTTTTGAAGAGGAAGCCCCTCCACTCCCGACCATTTGTCTTGCTGTTGCTCCTGTGGCACTGGCAGAGCTCCCCGCTCCTCCTGGCTGCAATTATCAGCGAGGCTGAGCCACCGGCACTGCAAGCAAGACCCCGGCCCTTGAGAATAGAAGGCTATAGCCTCTAGCATGTTGTTCCAGTCCACTGGCATCTTAACTAGACAGCTTTAGTTTTAGCATAAAATCCATATTCCTAACCTTATGGAAGAAGCGAGGCAAATTCTGTTTTCTTTTTCCTTGTACCAAAATCATCAAGCACTCGATGCAGAGCTCACAGGATTGAAGGCTGTTTTTCTGTCGACTTTCTGCCTCCACATCTGCGCAGTTACCTGCATCCTGCGAAGGTGCAGCTCATGCTGCAACAGCAAGAGGTAGTGAGAGAATAACCCCATCCTGAAAATAAACTGAATAATTTATTATTTAAATGAGATTTCATGAGGTAAAATCCAGTACAGCCCCCTTCTGAGTTTTAAACGTTGTTTCTTCGAAGGCATAAATTTGCTTTGCGAAGGTTTCTTGATCTACTGTAGATAGTATTCCTGCTTATGTTACGTGGTGACAAAACCTAAAGAGGGAGTCAGATGTGTGCTCTACAGTACTTGAGAATTTAAGTTAAATCTGTAATTTTTCCCCCTGCATTTCCTCAGAGAAATTAGCTATTCTATTCACTGCATAAATTTTCAGGTTTTGCTAGCACGACACTCAGGGTGTTGAATTTTTTATGACAAAAATGCTGTAATAATTGTTGAACAGATGTAAGTGTTGGAGAGTGGGCTCTGGCAGACCTCATGAAACCTCTATTAGCAATTTAACCCTGTCGTTACTCAAATGAAGTAGAAGCAGAAAAGGACAGAGTTTTGAACTGTTTCATTTAGACACACATAAGGAGTTCCCAGGTGGGGGTAAATGACCTTTAATTAGACATAGTCTTAATGAAAGCAGAGATGAAGAAAAAATCTCAGTGAGCACTCACCCCGTATTACTGCACTATTAGGACTTTTGGCTGTGATGTGTGGAGCTAAGAATAATTCTGGATCCCAGTCCAACGATCTGTGATATTCACAGGATTTAATCCTCGAACTTCAGGTCTGTCTCTGCAACACGCCTCCCTGTCACTGCTGCTGAATTAGCAAATGATGACAAGACAAAAAGTTTACATTCAAGAAACCAGAGAAGCTTTAGATTTTCCACACCTACTGTATTAAATAAGTGGCTTTTGAAACCTGCAAGGCAACGCTTAGCAGTTGCAACTCAGAAAAATAAGCATTTATGGAAATACCCTTGATTTGCTGTCTAAAAACAGAGATGCTGTTAGGAATTGCCCAAGAACTTTGTCTTTGCAGTGATTAAAGTGTTGCAGATCCCTCAGAATCAGAGACTGAAAGGAAAGGGCAGCCCATCAGCAGGGCAGTCACAGGGCAGGGCTGTTGGTACCCCAGAGTACCAGAGAGAACTGCCTGGGATTTCCACCCTGTGGAGCAATGACATCAAGAGCTTTGTGTCTGTGTATTTGTCCATAGAAATACAGACACACGCATATAAACATCCACATAAACACATCTATTCCTAAAATATGCACACATTTAAAGCCAGTATTGGTGATGAAGTCTCATCTTGAAAAACATTTGATAGGAGACAATAACTAGTAAATTATTACTCATGGACTCCTAAGGAGAAAATTGTCAGTGTTCTTGGCTGGGAGAGCCAAAACTGCATCCTGCACCACACATGGGCAACATAAGAATACAGGATGATTATTGTGAAATACTTTGGTGTCAGGATATACTGTGAATTTTAAAGTTAGCATATAGGTTTGGTATAGTGAATCTCACTTTGTTATTGCGATTTTAATTAGGAAAGAGGGCTAAGAAAAAAAAAAGAAATAGTACATTCTGACATATGCACAGGTAAAAATGCAGAAGCCCATCCTGAGGGATTTTATTTCTCAGGAATTAAGTTCCTCCACTAATTTTTGAATCAAGTGTGCAAAAGAATAAAATTTATTTGGCTTTGTGTATGTGTTAACGTATATATAAAATGTATTTATGTGCCTGCTCCATCTGCTTTTATTTTACATGCCCCTGTGGTGCTTAGTGAGCCACAGGGAACTTTAGTGCAGTGGATCAGAAGTTTTGTGGATAAAAACAGGCAAATTATATCCCAGCCCTAATTCATGGCACACATGATAACATGCAACTGTAAGGCAAGATGTTAAAAAAAATTACAAATGCATAAATTTGTCCAAAAGTTTGTATACACTAGGTGTGCTAAAAAGATGCTGGAAGATCTGTCTATTTCTACAGAAAAATTTATCCAACCAGTCGTATTAATAAGCATAAACCGAGATATTTCTGGGCATTTCAGCAACATATTCAAACATTTGTAGGTGGACTGCTTCAAAGAGATGCTTTTGCAGCCCATCCCTGTGTGTGGCTTATTTGCAAGCCGGTGCTTTTCCTGCTCCTTTCTGTTGTTGCTTTCTAAGATGATTCCTCAGAGCCTTATAGGTAAAACAATATTAAACAGAAAGCAATGTCCAGTAGAAATGCAGGACAAAATAAGATAATGGTGTAAAGAAAATGTCATTAGTGTCTTTGAACGTTTGCAGCTTACCTAGTGCTTATTACCCACATAGATATAGCAAATCAAGCCATTTGTTTTGAATGGTTTATTGGAGAGATACTGTTCTTATCTCCAAAACACAGCATTTCTAGTTACACTTTAATTTCAGGTTTACTGAAAGAATTGCTGTACTTAACAAGGTGCTCAGGGTCAAAATGGGCATGGTCTGTGTGGTGTCACTCTGTAAAGCTGATGTAGTGATGTCAAAATCGCATGCAAAACTTGCCCCATGGTTAAGTACCACCCCCTGCAACCACAAACCTCAAATCCAGGGGTGCTAACTTTCCTGGGGAAAATAATAATAAAAAAGACTAATAAACCTGTTATTTTACTTAGAAACTCTGATGGATCCTAACTTGTCCAACAGCAGGAACTGAACGGATGATCTCAACAGCACAGTCTATACAGTTGGGTGGATGGGCACAGGCTCTGCAGTTACAGCACTGTGCACAGGAGATGCCACACACAGAGCAGTGATTGCATAAAGAAATAATGTGACTTCTGACACTGCAATATATCTTGCTGCATTACAAATCTGGGTGATCAGGTTGTCAGGTTTTCTTAAAAATGGCTTATTTGGTTTACCATCAGTTTGTCAGTTAGTACTGAAATCTGGCTTTATTTCCCAATTTTGAAGAAGCTCTTCATCTCATCCAGACTACTAGGCAGACCACATATTACAGCTAATTGCATTATTTGTTTTAGGAGGAAGAATATTTAAGAGAACATGAACAGTTTGAAGTTGTCTAACTTAAAGGAAGTTGGCTATCTGAAGAATGGAACTTTGTAAGTTTGAATTAATTGCTTCTAAGTGTGAATTTTCCTTCCTCTGATTTCCTGGATGAGACATAGTTTAGCAATGTGGTGGAAGTGCATTGGGCATTGAGCTAAAATACAAAATGTCACTTACCTGTACATTCCATTACCTTTTAGAAGCCTATGCGTATGTTTCTATTGCTTATTGCTGAACTAGAAGAGTTATCAGGATATATATTTTAATTATTCTTGTAAGTAATCAAATGTAAAAAGAATGCATATTTATAGGAAAGAGATAAAAAAAAAATCACCTGATATTTATGATCTCTACCAATGGCATCCTAGGATCACAGTTGGAAACTGAGATAGGGGAAATAAACTGGTGAGCGAGTATACCTGCCATTGTGGCAGGAGCTAGAAAACAGATGCTGTCGTATGACGTTATGTCGTGAACAGATGAAGAATGACTTGGTTTTGCTGAGGTCAACAGTGCCAGGCAGGTGCAAAGCCAAAGCTCTGCCGCTTGCTTCTGGGTTGTTTCTGTTCCCATGAGTACAGTACAGTGCTTGGACACCTAGGTGCTGAGGCAGCTTATTTGTTCTGGGTTTATACTCTGGAAATGAACCTTTAGTAGTGTGAAACAATTTGGAACATGTAAGGAAGAGTATAGGAATGTACTACAAGAACAAGGAGCAATTAATGAGCTGGAGGGCTTTTGCCAGTACACTGAGACCTGAACAGGTTAAGCAGGACAGAAGACCGTAGCGAGAGGGTGATCATCAAGCACTTGCAATAGCAAAATCTAATATCTTATACACTCACAGGCTGGAAGCCAAAGTGAAGAAGTCCTTTTAGATTTCTGTATGCCCCTTACTCAAGGTCTGAAGGAAAGGAAATATAATATATTCCTGAGGCCAGGTCATTACAAAGCTGTGGATTAGAAACAGTAAAAATAAGAGTCCTAAGGAAATGGCACTTAAGTTAATGAAAACTAGAAGACTCTTGTCATAAGTCAGAGAATAAGTCTACAGAAAAAGTTCAAACTTCGTTTTAATCATGTCACCTTCTTCTAAGCATTGACTGAGTGGCTAATGCAGAAAAAGAATATATTCCCAGAATTTCAGCTGTAATTCAGTCTAACCTAGATGGAAAGTGAGCTGAGCTTTGATAAAGTTTCATCACTTATTTTCACTGTTTATCTTTGTCTTATAGGAATCAAATCAAACTGAGATTCTCACATGTAAAAAAGGGAAGTAAAAAGGGAAAAATAAAGCCCAAATAAAGAATATGTCCAGTGAAGTCATTCTGTTAGACATATACATGATTAAGGCATGGCATGGGGATAATGTCAAGATCATGCCCTTTATCTTGAGATTTTTGGCTCAGTACTCAAGTAAGAAATCTGCTCTCAAACACAAGTGTTTGCATTATTATTTGTACTGAAAATACGGTTAAAGAAAAAGGCATGTAAGTAAAATTAATTGATTTTTCATTTGGGAGTATACATTTTACCTATTTCTTCTTACATCTGGTGAGTTTATCATTCTTTTTTCTTGTTATTAAGGCTTGGTTGTTCTGCTGTCACTGTTGCTGCTCAGTGCTCATGCGTTGACTTTTTCTTTGGACAAAATGCCTCAGTTGATTGGGGCTCAAGGGTGAAAAGTGGGCTAATTTTCCTTCAGTGTATGTGAAACACGACTTTCTTAAGCTCAGTATAAATCTGGGGTCAGCTGTACTATGTGTAAAGCTCTCTTTACACCGTTGGAGCGTGTCTACATTAGAAGTTTATATTGCTGTAGTAGTGTAGCTTCACCGATGCAGGAATCAGTGTAATTAATGCTGGGGGCACAACTACTCTGTTGGTTTTATTCATAATGAAGACTAAAGATGGAGCTTTCAAAAGTGGTGAAGTGACTTATAAGTGTGACTTGCATTGTATTGCAGGTCACAGATTCATTAATCACTCTTATACCATATCTACCTATGCAGATTTTATGCCCACCAGCCAGAATACTGTACTCATACGCTAAATTTGTAGTTTGGAAGTAAATCTGTGATTTCATATAAGAAACTCTATCACAAGTTACATTTTACGGGACTTACCTAAATAACATATGCATCCATACTGAGACAGTTGTGAAGGCTTGAAGCGAAACTGCACAGCCTTCCCTGTGAACATCCTCTAGGGGATTTTGAAAATCCCACACCTTAAAATTGTTGTTCCTTTTGCTAAATAGTGAAGGTTTAGATATGATAATGTTTCGTTGGTGCTTTTTCAGAGGGATGAGGGAAGAATCTACAAACCATTGGTGTCTAAAAGAAAGATCTGAAATCACACAGCTTGCTGGTTTCCTCTACAGACTAACACACAGTTGGCCAGCTCTGTCCTCATCAGCAAATGTCACTTGAGTTACAGGGAATCCATACCAGGTTTCAAGGAAAGGGAGACTTTTTTGCAAAGAGATTGTTTTATTTCCACACGTTACTGTATTTCTGCTAGCAGTGCTAGAAAAACAAGATTATGCTGTGTATGTGTCTAATACAAAATGTAGATTTGCTGATATAACCGTTATTTGCACTGTTTATATTCAAATGTCCTTTAAAAAAAAGCATCATCAAAATTTACGGATACCAAGAGTGTGCAAATCAGAACACTTATCTTCTTTTTATAGACTAAAATCAAATTATTCCTTACATTTTTCTCAGTTAGAGAATATTAGATTGCAGTTCTGTAAGTTACTTGCTTTTTGAGAAAAGTATATTCTAAAAACAAAATTGAATACCACATTGAGACTTTTTACTGCTTTTTTAAAATTCTCAGCAGTCATTATGGTCTCAGTCTAGTATAATTCCTAATCCTACCCATGGCAGAGGAGAGTAGTTCACATCACAATCAGATTCTTAATTAATTATCTTGTAGTCTGCTATCTTAAAAATACAGGTCGAAAAATGGTATGTTAACCTTTTAATTTTTTCTAACCTAATAAAATAACCAACTTGCTTTGTGACCTGTAATTCTGAATCTGATTGAGTTTTCAATATACTGTAATTCACAGATTTTCTCCCCTCTAGCACTAGGTTTGTATCTGTCACATGGTTTTCAGTGTTCCTAATGAGCTGTTAACAAGCTGTCAATTACCTATGCAAATGAAGCAAGCAGAAATGGAGGGGTTGCTGTACCTAGAGTTAAAGTGTGCTACCTCGGATTGTTACGAAATAAATCATTTCAGTTTTAATAGCTGTCTGTGCCCATGTGGCTTGTGTCATGTAGGCACTTTTTCATTATATTATTTACCCAGCAATAAAATGCTGCAGGGGACTTTGGTGGTGATTAAAACGTTGAAGGGGGAGGGTAACTCACACAAGCAACTTCATTCCTCTGTGGTTTGCACCTTCTGCTCCTCTTGGACTGGAGCTCTGAGGCTCCAAGCTGTCAGGTGCCCTCAGCCCTGGCGAAATCAGCGGCAATTCGGAACTCAAGGCCTGATCCTGCCAGGTTTAACCAGCATCTCTGCCTAGGTACATAACGGTGTCTAGGGGGTGTATAAAATTAAATAGAGGAGGTGGGAGTTGAAATCTTGAATTTTGGAGAGAAGGATACATCTTGTATAGATATATTCTTATCCTCTTAAAAGCTTTCTACAGAAAGGCCTGGCAGCAGAAAACTTGCTGTTTTATTTGTGCTCCCCTGTAAGGAATTCTCTCCCTTTTGCTAAAGTTGATGAAATGTCGCCTTTAAATTCTCTTTCCCTTTTGCTTTAGCTTGCAACTGATGCTTACTGTAAAACATTTTGCGATATTTTGTATGAAGAATGTTATATAAAATGAAATTGCGTTGTATTTATGACTGGCACTGTAATAATGGTCTATCAGTGTTTCCATTACAAACCTGTATTGTCGAGGGCTTTAAAACTCACCCATAAAGATTCACTCAGGACTGCTACACAGTGTACAAGGGTTAAGTAAATCCTCTTGGCTATTTGTGAGTTAGAATAAGTGAAATTAGGAATGCAAAAGAGACTCTTAGTTGCTGCTTCTCATTGGGGTGTGTATATATATATATTTGCATTTTAAAAGGTGAATCAGAAGCATTTTTTTTCCATTGTTTAGGAATGTTTTTCCAAACAGCACCTAAAAAAGTTAATAGATTGCACTATTTTGTTCCATCACATGTCTAGACGAGGATGCTGGTTAACTCTGACAAGATCGGGCCTAGAGTCCTGAATTGTCACTGATTTTGCCAGGGCTGAGGGCTCTTTACAGCTTGGAGCCTTGGAGCTCCCACCCAATAGGAGCAGAAGGTGCAAACCACGGAAGAATGAAGTTGCTTGTGAGAGTTCCCCTCCTCCTTCAAGATTTTTATCACCCCAAAGTCCCCTGCAGCATTTTATTACCGGGTACATTTGCACACTCAGCTAACTCAGCTGAAAGGTCATCAGCATGTGTACTTTTCTTCTGTCCTTATGTTCATTATGTTTAAGGTTCAGGGACCTGAAACTGCACAGCGAAGCCAGGAAGCCTGGGCTGTAGCAAAGGGAAATATTCTCTAGGAAGCCGGAAAGAGAGGGATTTGAGAGTCAAAAACTAAGAAAATGCTGCTGAAAAATGAAGGATTTTAGTAATTGGGGATTCTGCACTGAGGGACACTGCGGCACCCATTTGCCACCCAGATAATCTCTCTTGAGAGATTTGCTGCCTGCCAGTGGCCTGTATTTGGGACATCTGGAAGGGGATAAAAAGTATGATAAAGCCAGCAAAATACTGTCTGCTCCTGCTCTTTCAAGCTGGATCACAGAAGGCTGCAACAAGGAAATTACAAAATGAGCGACTTTATGTCCCTTAGGAAGATGTTGAAGGGATTAGGAATACGTATAGCATTCTCTTCGATTCTGTTGGTTGGAGACTGGGACCCAGGCAGAAGGAAGAGAACAGACCATTTGAATGAATGGCTGTGCGGAGGTGTCATGCTCAGGGTTTTGGGTACTATGATCTTGGACACAGCTTTAAGAGATCAGGCATATTGACATTGGGTGGGATGCAACTGACCAGGAGGGCCAAGAATACACTGGGCACCAAGCTAGCTGGGCTTAGCAGATCTTTAAACTAGATTTGATGGAGGAATGGGATGTACTGCTGAGTGACAGAGAAGAGCCAGGAAATACCGTCACTTCAGAAGACAGCAGGGGAAAACTTCAGATTTGTCCCGGAGGAATTTGGGAGCGCTCCTCCAAGAACATAAGGTGATTGATAGCCCAGCTGAAGTGCCTCTGCACCACTGCACACAGCATGGGAAATAAGCAGGAGGAGATGGAAACTGTGGTGCAATTAGAAAATGATGACCTAATTGCTATCACAGAAACATGGTGGGATGAATTGCACAACTGGAATACTATGATTGAGGGCTACAAGCTTTTTAGAAGGGATAGGCAAGGCAGGAAGGGGTGGGGAGGTTGCACTGTATGTTAAGAAGGGGATAGATTGCAAACAACTGTCTCTATAAAACAGCCATGACCAGGCTGAGAGCTTCTGGGTTAAAATCAGGGACCAGAGCAATAAAGGATGTCCGGTGGTCATGGTCTACTCTGATCAAGGGGAGCCTGTTGATGAGACCTTCTTGCTTGAGCTACAAGACATGTAATACTTGCAGTCTGTCATCCTGAGTGTGGATTTCAACCGCTTGTATTTCTGCTGGGAAAACAACATAGTGAGCTGCAAGCAATCCAAGATACTCCTGGATTCCATCAAGGATAACTTCCTGGTCCTGGACAGGCCAACCAGAGGTAAAGAACTACTAGACCTGGTGCTCACCAGTGCAGAAGAGATCATTAAAGAGGTTAAGATTAGAGGCAGTCTGGGCTGTAACAACCTTGTCCTGGCTGAGTTTGTGATCTTAAGGAATGTGGGCCTGGCAAAGTACAGTATACTGTATACTGAAGTACTGTGTCTGGGTTTGGAGCTCCCTGCACAGGGAAGATGTGGAGCTGTTGGAGTGGGTCCAGAGGAGGCCGTGAAGATGATCAGAGGACTGGATCACCTCTCCTATGAAGGAAGGTTGAGGAAGCTAAGCTTGATTAGTTTAGGGAAGAGAAGGCTCTGGGAAGAGAAGACTCATTGCAGCCTTCTAATACTTGAAGAGAGCTCATAATCAGGAGGGAGACTGACTTTTCACGTGGTCTGATAGTGATAAGACAAGGGGGAATGGCTTTAAACTAAAAGAGGGGAGAATTAGGTTAGATGTTAGGAAGAAATTCTTTACTCGGAGGGTGGTGAGGCACTGGAACAGGTTGTCCAGAGAAGCTGTGGATACCCCATCCCGGGAAGTGTTAAAGGCAAGGCTGGATGGGGCCCTGGGCAGCCTGAGCTGGTGGGTGGCAGCCCTGCTAATGGCAGGGAAGTTTTAACTAGGTAATCTTTAAGGTCCCTTCCAACCTAAGCTGTTCTATGATTCTACGATATTACAACATGAAAACTAGTACATGGATGTCAATTAAATTAAAATCAAGAATGCCTCTTCAGATGGGAGAAACCTCAAAGAAACAATCTGTGGGGGAATTAGAAGTCTAAATCTTTCACTGATCAATCCTGATGGAAGCTTTCTGGTCAAAATGTCAGTGGTAACTTTATTTTCTGCTGGTATGTACAATAATCCTTTTGTTCCATCTGCAAACACTGGGGGGTAAATTTTTAGCATGATGCTTAGGGATTTAGCTGTAGGACTCCCATTAACGATAATGGGAATCATGTAGCTTGAGCACTCTGCATCGTGCTGAATATTTACCCCTCAGTTCAGAGCACTCTCTCGTTGAATTTTTAATTATATTTACAGATAAATTCCATAACCAAATATCATCAGCTCTCAAGCAGATTGTTTTATTAAAAGGTGCAGATTTCCAGCTTCATTTTGAGCTGCAACCTACAGTGATTGGTTTAGCAGCTGAGTAATTTTTTTTAAATGTCTATTTAATAATGCTTGATTTGTCAGCTTCAGAGCATTTGGGAGACAATAAATATTAGGAAGTGTTACATCCTGCACGCATGTGCCAGAGAAATGCAAAATGTGAATATTATATCTTGTACCAAGCTTTCAAAAGGTGTGTGATGATACAGCTTCTCTACAAGCTCTTTCTCAGAAAGCATGCCTTTGCAGAAGCCTGTGGTAAAAATCAGTAGTATGCAAACATTCAGCACTGGTATGACGTAGCTGGTGTAGTTTTATTTGTGTTTGTGAAGATAAATGACAGGAGTCAAAAAAATTAGGAGATTTGCACAAGGCCAAAGGGTTTAATGTAAGAGATGATATTTGAATTCAAGAGTTCCTGTGCTGAATAGCCTGTGCTTACACCAAAGTTAAACACCATTATAGGCAGATGTGCATACCGATCTGCTTAGCTCCTCCCTGAGGCGCACTTCCAGTTGTTTTTGCAGCTCCTAATACTTGAAATAGCTACAACCAGCTCTGCTGTGACCTACTGAAGTCACTTGTAGGGTGACTTGTAATTGTAAAGTAACAATAGTTCTGCTACCTTAGTTTATGTTTGTTTATCAGAGACCATTGAGATGATCTTTGTTTTAAGATATAGGTGAGATTAATCTCTCTTTCCAGGTATTTAGCAAAGGAGTCTTAAAGGCTACTCTGCTGGTCATGGAGGGCTGCAATGTAGGTGTTTTTCTGAGTCAGCAGTTCTAGAAGTCCCTGTGACAATCCTCAGCTGCTGACAGCAAAGGTGTTATGAGTAAGAACACAAGCTGTAACAGCTGTATAGTGCCACTTGTGACTGATATTGTTTCATGTTACTTTGGCTTGTGCCAAAGGACTGGACTGACACAGAGCAATCCCAAAATCAAAAAAGCACAAAGACATTTTGAATGTGACTGTTGTCTCCTCCAGCTTTTTTCCAGACAACGATTAGTTGTCCTCAGTTGAAACCATGGAATCAAAGTTTGTGCCCATAAAATATTACTTTCACAGGAGGTTGTGTTTGAAGATTTTATTTTGTACTCTGCAAATGGACCCAAGAAATCTCTAAACTTTATTTTGGTATCAGCTAGTGCTCATGAACTGCTGTCATGTGAAAGTGCACGCCTTGGCTCCTTTGGGAAGCATGATATTTCCTGTGCAGGGGTAGCAGCATTCCAGCAGGTGACTTGAGCACAGAGAACATCCCAGCATATGTTTATATTGTATCCACCCATACTGCAACCACCAAAGCTGGGATAAAACATAATGTTTCTGTACCCTTTCCTCAGCACTGTCATTTTGGGCAAACAAAATACACTGCTGGTAGACATTGTCCTATAGCTGTGTGAATTTTGTATATGTCATGTCTCTGCCCCTGGTGTGTGGGTTTGCTTACAAACAGTGCTCTCCCCACTGAAGTGGGACTGGTGGAGTGGACACTTTATTTTGGCAGAGCAAAACTGAACATCCATCTCCATTCATGGCAGCAGCCTTTAGTCAGGATTGATTTCCTCTCAAAGTGAGTGGAAATCCCTTTATGGTCAATAGCCCAAGATCAAAGCAGAATATCCTTTGAAAAAAAAAAAAAAAAAAAAGAATAGTGATCAGTTTTCCCAGTGCTGGTGATTTGCAGGACAAAACAAGGGGAGAGCTTCCATAATATTTTCTTGAAGAAAATTTATTTTTTGTATGTTAATCTTATATCTGAATATATAGCCTAATCCTAGTATTCATATCTCTGCCCTCAGTAATCATCAGCCCATCTCTAATGTTCCTTTGTTCAGAAAAGGTAAACTCTTCTTACTTCTCAGTATCAGATTACACAAAGGGAACTTTATGGTATATATTACACTCACAAAGCAGTTTTCTCCATCTTGCAATCACTTAAAAAAAAAAAAAAACAAAAAAAACTTCTTATCTTCCTTCCTGCATGAATGTCTGAGATAATCAATGAAGTTCCTGTGTAGAGAATAAATTGAGCTCGAATGGCTCCTCTTAAACTGTACAATCAAAGAAAGAGGAGGTTTTTTGCTGATGATTTTGATATTCAGTTTAACTTTTTCCACCAGGCTGTCAGCTCAGTGAAAGTGAGGTCAATCTGACCACACTCTTCCTAAAGGATCCTCTTCTGAGCCATCTACTTGAGTATACATCTCCTTACAAATCAATGGCAGAAACGAGAGGTTTGTACTTTGCCCAGGAACCTGGGGGCTGATTGTCCTTTGCCATGCGTCTCATGTAGCCGTTGAGCCATGAGTGCAGAGTGGGCGTAGGATAGTGCCTGATAACAATAGTAATGTTTAACATCTGTGTCCTGGTGATGTAAATGCCTGCCTGAAAATGCATGACAACAGACACAGGCATCTGTCCTAAAATGCAAAGGGATGCAGATAATGGAAAATGTTGGGAGGGTATGCATACTTGTATACAAACACAGGAGGAATTTTTCTGTGAAAGTGTGGAAAATGGCTGGCAGTTTTAAATGAAGATTCTGGAGTCGCTGATTCAGAAATCTGACATATTTGCATGACAGATGTGAAGACGTAAAGCACTACACAAAAAATACGAGCTTACAGAGACTAAGAAACCTATTTTTCCTTCTTTCAGGGTAATTTGGCATTTCTTGGCTGGGCACCTGGCTGCAAGCTCTGGGGTAGAGGCTATCTCGCTCATGTGAAGTTACAGCATGCTTGGGTTGACACACAAGAGCAACACAAGTGTAACGAATGTGACTGAATCCCCCCAACATTATTTTGCTAAATTATCCAGATCCAGCCAAATTTCTCAGGAGTGAATAACTTGTTTCAACCGATTCAAATTTGTCCCTAGGGTTATTGCCCTCAGACATTTACCAGTATGGCACTTTCCTGTTCAAGATGAGAAGGGAGCTTATAGAGGAGCAACAAAACTTAAAGGCAGATCTGGAAAGGAGTGCTGGAAAATCGGTTAGCAGGAGAGAGATCCTTAAAATTCACTCACCCTGTCTCTGAATCTGTGCCTTGCACTTGGGCCTGAGACCTTTTGCTAGTGAATCAGATATATCTGTTCACAGACAAACTCTCATCCCTCATCCTCCCCCTCTCCTCCCACAAATTCTCTTCTGAGCTTGTCTGCATCCTGATGTGAAATGAGGTGGTATGTATGAGAATAAGGGTATTACGTCCTGGGTAATATCCATTATGTTGCTCTCTATTAGCTCTCAATTCTTGGGAGTACATTACTGCATTATTTCTTTTGTGCCAACGCTATTCCATCAAGGCCGGTGCCAGTTTACTCAGTTTTATCAATGACTTCTTCTAAGACGGCCTAGACAATCTGTTGTAATATATATTATACCATGTGAATTTTGAATCAGCCTTCCAAATACATTCTAAAAAATTTGCAGCTCTTCAGACAAGTCTTATTGTCCATCACTTATTATGATGTCTGATTAGCAGAAAACAAATAAAGGGGTGATTTTTATGCATGCCAAAAAATTGCCTGACTAAACACAATACTTTACGAAGCTTAGGAATGACAAATTTTGTTATGACCCATGCTGTAGAAAGCTTTTCAGTTGTCTTGTAAAAGAAGAAACAAAATACATTAAATTATTTTGGAACTGAACATGTTACAATACAAAAATGTCAAAAAGTTAAATGTGAATTGAAACATATTTTCACTTACTCTGAATTACAATTGTATTCAGATAATTTTTTCAGTTGAATACATGAATTAAAGTATATTCTCTCAATTTTAAAACCATTAAAATAATACTACATTTCTCTTTTGTGAACATATCTTTTAGATAGCTAAGATCACATTTCTATTCTACAAATGTTGCAATATTTTAAAATAATGTTGATATTTAGGATCATTTTAAAGCATTTTAAAAACAGTTTTTTACCATGCTTATGTTCTTCCCAGGAAAAGTTGTGGTTACTGCAGTGTTTTTAAAATTCCTTTTGTATCCTGTATGATCATTGAATGCTGCTAATGCCCAGCTGTTTTTCCTAGCAATGTATATTACACAGTCCTATATAATATATGAATATAATAATATTCACACTTGCTATGAATGGTTACTGAAAATCATTAGCCTAAAATACCTCAAGCCAAAGAAGGGGAACAGCTCAACTGAGTCTGTGTGTAGCCAGGCTGGCACTAACAAACAGAGAGGGCAAGACTCTTGTGTTACTCAGCACACAACCATTGCACTGAGCTCCGCTTGCACTGTTTGCAGCTGCCTGGGGGTTGTTCTGGCTTGTGCCAGATAACCTAGTTTGTAATATTTGGTAGCTGCAAAAGGCTGTATCACATTGTAGGTTCCTACAGAGAAAAGTGCTGCCAGCTCCGCATGGGCAGGTGGGCTGTGCTCCAGCTGAGTCCCTGGGTTGCCTTACACCCACTTCCTGCACATCCCTGCAGAGAGTATGTGCAAGACTCAGGCATCATTCCCCACTGCTGGTTGTGTTCTCTCAGCCCTGAACAGGTGAAGTTTAGGAAGTTCCCCACAGTCAGAGCCCTGACCTCATCCTGCCCAGTACACCTCTGTGATGTGGACACCATTCTACTCAAAGACAGAGCTCCCCTGTCTCTCACACTGATTTTTCCTAATGTTGTTTTCTGTACTGGCCAAAATTGTTCTGCATGTTTCTTTGGGAGGTGAAGATTAAGAACAGAGCATATGAAAGACAAGAGAGAAAAGAGGAGTAGAAGGAGAGAGGACTGATGCAGGAAGATATAGCTGAAGAGCAGGAGGGATGCAGGACATTTATCAGAAAGATGAAGCTGAAAGGCATGTAAATCCAGTTAGCGGCTTGAAAACAGGTAGCTACATTAAAGAAAGTGGAAATAAAGTCAATTAGTGGCAGGAGGCATTAGTTGGGGGTGTCAGCTGGTGAATGGTGACTAATTTGATATAGGCTAATCACATAGTTTGGCTATTTGATTACCAAATTGAGATCCAAATGCCACTCCTTCTAGGGCAATCACTTTGGTTAAAAGGATAGCTGGAATCATCGTGAGATCTGATCCATTCCTTAATTGAAATTAGTTGAAAACATCTATAACATATGTGAGCTAAAACATTAGAAGCAAGTAGTTGCTGAGGCGTGGTGTGAAATATGGCTGTGTTGGGAAGCTGAGGATGCAGCAGGAAGTGCTGGGCTAAATGAGGACACGTGCATGGCAGTCACACTGACTTGCACCATGAGTGAGCCTGAGGAAATACCTTCCTGTCTGCTGTGCTCTTAGCTGGGAGATAGTTTCAGACCAGTTCTCCAGTGACAATTGCTCCTGTTTGGATGAAATGGGCCAAGACTGCTAGAAATCAGCTCACTTCTCAGTAGCTAGCCAGTGGAGATGAGCTGATACAAATCTGAAGGTTGTGTATACTTTGTACCTGTTCATAAGAGTCTCGGCAGCATCTCTGGTATTGTTTGCTGTCTGGCATTAACAGGAATGAATGGTTAGAGGAAAAGCAGAGGAAACAGGAGGTGTATAAAGTAATTTCTTTTCTGACAAATCAATGGTTTTGCAATTTCCTGAATCAGAGGTTATATCCAGACTTAAGAAGCTACATTTCACAAATTTGTCCAATCTTTTTTTTTTTTCCCCAAATCTGTAAGTATTTTTGGCCTCTTAAAGCCAACTTACAGCAGAAAGTTGCACTGTGCTCTGTGGAAAAAATGTCTTCCTCTGCTCTAAACATGGTCTTTGCTCTTTTCTTCTGGTGCGCCTCCCTTCTGATTCTGTAGAAATGGGAAAAATCGGTGCCTACATACTTTCTCTGGGCCATTTGTAATCCTACACGTCTTTGTCAAGTCCTCCTCAGTCCTTCATCTTTCTCGTTGAAAATTGTTAATTTTCATACATATCCTTTGTTCGTAGCCATGCTGTCCATCTCTCTACCTTTTCTAGCTCTGTTTAGACTTGATAGTATGGAAGTATTTTTCGAGATATCTGTCCCTCTGCCTCATTTGCCTATCCAATCATGTGCTTCAGAAGGAGGAACGGCTTCCAGTGGAAGAGGGCTTCTCCAGCTCTTTTGGCATTGCTTTCCTGAAAGCATTTTGCCTACTGTGGAGCTAACCTGAAGGCTGGACTGAGCAAGAGCTCTGCCCAAGCCAAAGGCATAATTTCTACTGTCTGTAGTCAGGTGGAACTGGAGAGTGGAGCGTGTATCTTCTTTCAAGGACCTATTTCCTGTTACACTCTGTCTGTAATCATGCAGGCTATGATTTAGCAAGAGTTTGTCCATTGTTATGAAGATAAACAGCCTCAGTGAGTTAAGCATGTGCTTAACTGTTCTGCAAAACTGTTTTAAAGCACTGATGTAAGGTGGGCAAGGGAGCAGAGGTGAGAGAGATTTCATTCCTGCTTGATAGCACATATCATAAGAGTGGACAGTGTCAAACAGAAAATCACCTTCCAAGCATCTCCATATGTAAGGTTGCTGCTCCAATTTACACCACAGTTGAAATGTAATCTAAGTTCCTTCTCTTCTCAGGTAGGGATGAATATTAGCTGGGAACAAATGGAAAAATGACCCTAAGCAATTTTTGCAAGGACTGTAAATTTTTAAGTTGGCTTGGAGATCATCAGGATTGGACCTTAGCACCAGCAACCTCCAGCAGACTGCAGTGGCTCTGCCTTTAATATGCTTCCACCCCTGTGTGTTATACAGCCGTGATACTGAACACACAAGGCAGACAGCTGCCCTGAGGCATTCTCCGTAAAAACTTTCATATCACAACGGAACTGAACGCACCATTATAACACCACATCTCCTCTTCTTCATGGTAAGAATTGTTCTGAGAACCAGGCAATGTCATGGAAATGTTATAATAGACACATCCAGAATATATGGGTGAGTTAGTCATCCCCAATGATATATTTAAGCTGTTCCTTCTACTATACATAGAGCAGATTAAATATATTTAACATTGGTCAAAGGGTCCTTTTACTTTACATACTTTTTGAATGTATTACCTCAATTATCAGGAAGGAAAAAGGGAAAGTGTATTTCTTAGCATCTGATGGTATAAGCTCCTCTAAGTCATTTCCATCGCAACATGAATTTTTTCTTTCCAAGAAGCATGAATATTTCCTCTCTCCCTAAATCCCATAATTGTTTTATTGCTACATTAAAAAATGTAAATAATCATTCCCCTCCCCATAATAAATTAAACGCAACCTGTCTAGCTCTGAAAATGAACATTTCAATATCTTCAGACACACAATGACATCATATCAATATTTAAAATCATTTTATGCATGTATTCCAGGTTGTCCAACTTCATTAAGGGCATTCATCAGCCCTCCGGCTACAGTGTATTCCCATCGGAGTTGTAGGCCTCAGGCCCTACCAAACAGAAATTTAAACTAACTTGCCTTTTTAATTCACATTATTCTCAAATATTCTCTTTTTTAACCCCCTGCCATGACTAAGGCATTTAGACCTGTCTATGATTTTGTGCACATCAACATTTAACAGACAAAATACCCATTTTTATGTCAGAACTTGAGTATATGAAAATAATAGTCTTTCCCCTTTAATTTCCCTCTTTCTCTTTCCCCATCCACCCCTATTTCTTGCATGCAGTAACAGCTGAGCTTTTTTTAATGCTTATGCTAAGTTAATAACATGATCTACAGGTTGATAGGATATGGAATTGTGGAGTTTTTATATTTAAAATTTACAAAAATTTCAAACATACTAAGTTTCTTTCTTTTTCTATCCCTCTCCAAAATAGTAAAAATATCCCTCTTGATCTATTTTTGATACTGCCGAGGATGCACAGCATGAATATATATCTATGCTAGTAGCATCAAATGCTGTTGTATTTGTATAAAACTATTTTTCCCATAAACAAAATAAACAATCTTTCCATTGTCCGCTCTGTGAGATGACTGGACTTAAATATCCAGCACTTTTTACAAAAGAAGGATGGAAGCATGGAAAAGTAGCCAAGTTAATATAATGTTCATCTGGAGATGAAACAAGCCTGGAAGAGATATTGGGGACTGAAGATATAAAAACTGGTTTAATATAGATCAGTGTTACTAGGTCTTCTGTCCAAAATGTTCTGACCATGTCATAACATTGCATATGGCCAGAAACTTAAAAGGCATATGGTGATAGGTTATGACCAATTTGTCTCCAAAAAGGAAAGGGGAAAGAAGGAGGAATTAAAAAAAAAACAACAAAAAACAGTAATTAGTAATTGCAGGACCAGCTTTTGGATACTTTTTCCATAAGTAGAATTTTTTTTAAACCACAGTAGCCCACAATTTTCTTCTGCTCTTTGCATTTCCCTTCCCTCTTCTGCCCCACCTGTTCCAGTGTTTCTGCAGCCACTTTTTCTTCATGTCACTCCAACCCTCTTTTTTTTCCATCCTGTTCTTTTGGCTTTTACAGTCTTCTGAATTGAAGACCACTCTTAGTTATGATACACAATGCTATTTGTTAGAAGATTTCAACCTGCCCCAGTTACCTGGGGTTCCTTTGATAGTGATACAACTAATCATTGGCTATGTTTTATCCTTCTAGAGAGAAGCAGGTGCTGTCTCTTCTGTTGAGGTTGTGGATACTGTTCCTATCCAGTAACGCTAGGAGGATCTGTTTCTCAAAGACATAAATCCACAAAAAGATTCAGCTTCCTAAGGTCAAAGTTGGCTGTCTGAAAACACTGTTCAGCTCAAGGCAACTGGAAGTGTGTCAGAGGCAGCCATGAAACCATATTTACCACAGCTAAGAAGCTGCCACAATTCCTCCCACTGCAACCCAGAAAAATCCACAGGTTTTTTTGTTTGTTTGCTTGTTTTTTAGACTTAATTATCTTCAGACCTCTTTAAAAATAGCCAGGAAAATGTTCAATTTTTCAGCCATGAAGTGCTCTGAATCATTTTATCTCCCACCCTATTATCATTTTTTAAAAAATATTTATCCTCCTTGTGATGGAGTCTGCTGTGCCAGACATGCAAGACAGCTTCACTTACAGGCTTCATTTTGAGGACAGTCCTAGAGAAGAGTATTTCTGCTGGTGACAGCCACCCAGTCAGCAAAGGCAGGCTAGAGTCTGCTGGTTCCCTCTCCACAGTCACCAGCCAGCCTGATTTTGGAAGAGTTAGAACTATTGGAGGAATCTGTGAGTGTTCTTCCTGGAGATCATCTAGCAGTGTGGCCCCTTCTCCACAGCAGGATGTTCTTGCAGCGAGAACCTGTTCTGCAAGGACAAGATAATCCTAACATTTCCATTGCCATCCAGGCCCAGTCTGCAGACAGTGGCTGGAAAAGAGCAGGTGTTTGAGACAGAACACTCCTGACCATGTAGATCACTGAGAAGAGTGATGGTGGTGGTGTTCAAGAGATAGTCAAGATTAGATCTCTGGGCACTACTGCAGTAAGTTATATAAATAATAATAAAAACAGAGAAAGAGAAAGGGAACGGGACATGTGAAATGATCAAAGCAAGGAACAGAATGTGAGAAGAGGACTTTCAAAACAACTGGAAAGGAAAAGAATCACCATCAGAGAGAATGAAGAGAGAAAGAAACGGATAAAAAGGAAGAGATGTAGGGAAAGGGCAAACAGACAGGCAAAGAATAGAGAGGAGGAGACACCGAAATAAGAAGTAATGAAAAGAATTAGAATACTAGCAAAACCTGAGATCTGAAACTGAAAATAAGTGAGAATAAAGAGGACAGAAAAGAGAAGAAAATGTCAAAAATATAAAAAAAAGACTCAATAAAGAAATACAAGGATGAAATTTTAAAATGGAAAAAAAGGGGGGGAAAGTGATTTAATGAAGATGGAAAGACAATGAAAATGAGAAACAAAGGCAAACTTTCTATTGTATAAAGTACTAGAAATTTATGCATAAAAATGGCTATATAGAACTTTTTATTACTGTTTATTACATACATGTTCAACCAGCTAGTTTTATGTTTTTGTTGCCCTCTTTTTTATGTTTTAATAAAAAATATATATAAAAAGAAGTTTTGTTATATACATAAACTTATACATATTAACAATATTATTATTATATATTTTATATGTAGCCCAAGACAATTCCTTTTCACTCAGTGAGGCCCAGACAAGCTAAAAGGTTGGACACCCATGATTTATTATTTATTGCCCCTTTCTCATCTGGCAATCTACAGCCCAATTAGGATATAAGCCTTAGAAGAGGATGAAGGCACTTATGATACTCTTTTACATAAAGAGGTCAATTTTTATGTCTGCAGATAGGCTCTTGTTTAATTGTGTCACTGTGGCGTCCTCATAACTGAGACCTGCATAGTGCAAATGAAAGCAGTTTGGGTGATGAAGCAACTGTTTCCTCTGGGTCTTGGACTCCACATCCACTCCCTGCCAGGACAGGTACGTCCCACAAAAGTAATATTTATCTCAGTTATTTGCAAGCTTTTCTCTCCATGAGGTTGCAGGCATCATGGGGAGTAACATTTTGGGTCAGGCTTGAGGTAAGTTGGCAGAGGAGGCTTTGGGGGAGGCTGCAGTGCCAGACAGCACTGTCTGGCTAAGGCCGATGCTTTTTACTCTCTCATTTTCATGAACATATAATTCATTCATAAATTTTTTAAGAAGAAAGAATCATTGTTTAATGAACTTTTGTGAAGAAAACAGAGCAATAGAGAAAAGAAAAGAAAGTCTGTAAGTTCCTTACTCCCTAGACTTATGACCTGCATAACTCCAATCACTGTGTTATTTAGATGCCTTCCTATTTAACCAACATTAAATTTGTATGCTCCCACACGGTTGAGTTGCTACTTTTATTTTTTTATACACACAGCTGGGATTCTCTGAGGGGACATGATGGGTCAGGAGGAGGAGGGGAGGTGAGGACAGCCATCTCCAAAACGAGGTGGATGAGCCTTTCAGGCTCTGTGCTGGTTGCACTTAGGTAGGTACAAGATGACAGGAATCAGCGGTGGCAGCCATGTGAATGAGGTCAGAGTTGGCTTCTCTGTGGATTTTTTGTATATATATATATATTATTTTTTTTTCCCTGAGCTCTCTGAAAATGTGGGTGTGCATGTTAAAACTGCCCTAAGAGGCAGCTCTGACATGTGGGGCTGCCTGGCACCAACACAGAACATAATAACACAAAGCATTTGGCAGCGTTACAGGGCTAATCTTTACGTAACTGTTCCTGAACAACTTCTCTAGTGCACTGAGCACAAACAAGCTTTCCATCAGCCTTCGCCTGCTTGCAGATTGTCTTGTGTCACCTGCTCTTCTACTGAGCAAACACTGACTCTGGTCACAGCAAGGAAAACCTTGTTCTGCATTTGTAGCTGACTCTCCCTAAATGACCTCTTTATTTTCCAAAGGTATTCGTGAGCCAGAGGTGTGTGTGTCAAGAATGTCCCTTTTTATAGGGTTTTTCCTCTTAAGCATGGATGTACATCAGAAATTGTGTTGTGTATTGTTTTTGGAAGAGCTGAGGGAGAACAGGGTTTGGCTTTTCAACAGTTGCTCCCCTGTTGATTAAGGTCTTTGGAGGAGAGATGTCTTTTATAGCTAAGACAGTGGTGTGGGACTTTGGGGACCTGGAATTAAAATAATAATGTTTCATTCCTTCTGCTCTTTGCCCCTTTTGTCAGACTTTGATGTAAGCTTTTTATAATTATCTCCTATGGTTTTGTTGCTTGCTTCAATGGGGCCTGGTCTCCACTAAGGCTTTTGTGCTGTGGGCAGCAACACCAGGCTGCAGACTGACAATAACCATATCGGGATAAGGAAATAAAGACCAGAGCTTCCCGAGTACCTCTGTCCAGTGTGGGTAACAGGATTCCCGCTTTTGCACAAAGGTAACAGGGTGCAAACCTCCCCTTTGGGAGACAGAGGATACATCTTGAGCTGCCTTCCCGCCTTGGGCCCTGCAGTCCACCTGGGCCGCTCAGCCGTCTCCTCGCCAGCAGCACTCCTTCAGCCGGGTGCTCTTTTCTCTCTGCACCACACAGCCACAACACATGTGCTGCCATGCAGCAGAGCCATGTGGCAAATACATAAAAGCATGTATGTTTCTGAGTGCTGGAAAAGAGCCCTAATTTTGCTGGCAGTGAGGCTGACTCTCCTCCTTTCCACAGAGCAAGGCCTGCAGTGTTCCACAGTCCCACAGCCATGAACTCTCCCCAGATTCTTACCAGTGCAGCAGCAGGGTGCTGGCCTTGGTATGTGAGGATGATGTCAAGTTTCCATGGGCTCCACTCCTTGCCAGGTTCTCTATTTCATCTTATCGCAAAGAAGATTTGCACACTGGAAGAGAGGCAAAGCAAAAGGGGACTACCAGACCTGCATGTTGCAAAGCTGTAAAATTAGTTTCTGATACTGGGCTTTAAAAATAATTTGGGTTGTGCGGGGAGGGGAAGACCTTTCTATTTGCCTGCTGGGATTTCGAGTCTATATCTTCCTGGGGATGTGTTTCCAAGTTTTTCTCATCAACTGTAGGGAATGAAAATACACTCTTTTGTAAAATGAAAGCTTAAGTCTTCCCCGTACTCCTACATACTGAAGATCTGGAGTTTTATCCCTGACTAAATCACAACAAAATCTTTAGAATTGGTCTGTGCAAGATATCTTGGACCAAAGAAAGAAAAATCCATACAAAAAAGTTGTTAAGCAGTTGTGGGCAAGTGCAGCTTTTAAGAGAGCAGACACTCAGATACAACCAGGAAGGAGAACAGGCATTTTCTGTGATGTGAAGGAAGTTCTTGTAGCCAAAGGTGAGGAGATAGGGTCACCATGGATTATTCCCAAAACCATCCTATCGCTCCCGCAGTGTATTGATTTGTGGATCTCTGCAAAGCATACAGACCAGGTCAGAGATGTCCCTATGATTCCTTTTAATCCTTTAAAACTATGGATTTTTTCTTCTCTTGTCTACTTTCTCTTCCATCTCCCTTTCACTTTCAGTGGCTTTAAGGGCAGGAGGGCATCAATGTTATTATTTTAATTATCCTCTCCTTTTGTTTTACATATGGTTCAATTTTTAAATCATTCATGAGTTTGCCTACAATGATAGAATGCTTTTTGATTCCCTTCCAAAAAGAAGTGCATGTTTTAAAAAAAAGAAGCTGAAGTGCTTCAGTAATTTTAAATTGCTCTGCATAGTGCATGCCCAGAGCTCTGATTCCTTCCAAATGCAATGCAATTCTTCGCCTTTTTTTTTTTTTTTTGTTTTGTTTTTTAAGAGCACTTCATTTTGGAAGTGAACAGGGTGCTCTGGGCACGGGCACTATAGACCAATTTAGATTTCCTAGATTGCTTCAATAATCTGAAGAGTACTCCAGTCATTTTTAACTATTCTCTACCGCATGCCTGCAAACCCATTCATTTTTGAACTGAAGTGACTATACTTAGGAGAAACTCTGCTGTTCATTTGAAATTGCTCCATTCTGCATAACCATAGACCTCAAATTCCAATACAGTAACTTAATACAACATTTTGCTGTAAGAATGCATTAACATGTAATAGCGTAACATTACTGGTCAATCTTTTTTATGCATTGCTCCTTGTTGTCTGAGGCAAGGCCATGTCAGAATTGCTAGTTTGTTGGAGGAGGCATTCCCACACTTAGTCAAGCCAATTTCTACTTTTCTTTTTTTTCCAGTGTTTCTCTTGCATGCATCTCTGAGATTCAATTTCTTTTATGGCTTTTTAATCCACAGATCAAAATGTCTTTCTGGCATATACATTTTATTTCCAGTTTTGGTAAGGAATGAAGTGCATTGCTAAAGATCTTACAGAGCATCAGCAGCACAGCCAGGAAATAATAAAACACAAGCAACAATAGTCTTTTCCTCCTTATTGTTGCACTCATTGCACTCATGTCAAATACAGTATGACACTTCCCAGTACTTATATTACTGTGTCTATACTGTTACTTACCACTTTTCTTCAGGGTATACTTCAACTACTCTGAAGAGAAATCTCATGAATTGTCCTGTGAGGGTTTCATGTCCTAATTCCCTCCCCTGCCTTTACCTTGCATATAAAAAAGCCCTTATTCTTAATTCATATTTCTATAAAAGATGGTCTGCATTTCTAAGAAATATGAGCATCTTGTTCCAGGGAGGCTCTATGCTGCCTTAACTAATTAAATCTCAACAGTAGGGCAGTGTTATGCAGTCCACCTAATGTCTTATTCAATCATGATCTAGCATTAAAATTGTTGGAAGGTGGCACAATTGTATTGATCTGCAGCTGGCATAACTTTTTTCTAAATGAGCATCCATTCTTCACAACAAGCATTAGGAGAGCATGGAGAAAGGTGACAGAAGATGCACAAACATGCTCTGGATTACAACCTCTGTGGCAGTCTTGTGCTGCTCCTGGGGAGGCGGCTGCCCTCAGGCTGATTTTGCAGTCTTTCTCCCACAGGGAGAGGCTTTAGTGATGCTTTAGCAACTCTGTTGCTGAGACAGTATAGCTGAAACAATGGTTTTTTTCTATATGTTTTTCCTCACCACATTTTTTTCCGATGGAAGTTCAGACCAGTAAGTATTTTCAGCCCCAAAGACCAAAGACTTTCAGCATCAATTAGTTTCTGGGACTGCTATGGCACGCCCCTGAGAACAAAGCTAGTACAGAAAATCAGGTTCTAGAAACTGCCCAAAGTCAGTTCTAGTCTGCTTTACTATTTACTTCAGCTAAATTTTGCAGTTCTTAATTGCTACACAGAATTTTAATGAGAAAAAATAATTTACTAGAATGTGAGTAATTGACGGACAGAGAAAAATATTGTAATCATAACAATGCTGTTACCATTTAATAATTTCTGATGCAGCCCGCATATAAAACTCATGCTTTTTTCAGCATTGTGTTTGTTCTTCCATACCAAATGCTCTCTTTTCTTACCTTACAGGATTTCTTTCTAAATTTAGTGTTTGAAAGAAAGAAGGTTCTCTAGGGGCAAAAGAGATAGAGAATCCTAGGTTTCAATTTCTGCAGTATTAAGATTTCAGCCAATGATGCCTTTTCTTCTGCATGGTTTCCCTGCTTTGTTGGGAAGACTGTACTGTTTGCAAGGTGCCTCCTTCAGAATGAAATGTTAACTTGGTCCTAGCCACTTACAGACACTACAGATCTCACAGCTGAAAGAGTGGTAAATTAATCAACTTCTGACCAGGTGATTACATTCTCCCTACTTATGTTCCTTGAGATTTCAATTGGGAACAGTCTTTTTCTTCACTTACAGTCATTTTTTTTTTTTTATGTGTTAAGTGCTTGTTCTGTTTCGTCTCTGATGGAGCTGATTTTTAGAAGTAGCTAAAGAACTTTCATTGTCTACATAGAACTTTGTGCTCTTGGGAATGAAGTCTCTAATGTATGTATATTAAAGATATGTTATTACTGCATTAGTACAGTATTGTAGTATGAATAAGAAGAACAGAGACAAGAATTATTTCATATAGTTCAATTAAGTTTGAAGAAAACTCAAGATTTTCCCTTCTCAAATGATGTTTCTAAAATTAGATGCTGAGTAATAGTTGCTTAGCCAATTCTGCATATAATACATAAAATAATGTTACAGTTAAATTCTATTTATTTAAGATCAAGAGCACAGTTTCAGAAAACAAAACTCAATGTTATTCCCTTATGCTTAGTTTTGCAAAAATTAACTCTCCTTAAATTTTCCTTTTCTAAAAAACTAATATAACTCCATAGGTGTCAGTAGAGTTACTGTATTGAACTCTGAAGTAAACAAAGTGTCGTTATAGTCCTGAGTTTCCTTCAGAAATCTAAATATGAAGGCAGCATTTGCTAATATAGTGATGTATTATCGTTCATACTTGTACCTGTCCAGTTATCCATAGATCTATCCAAGCATAAGATATAGTGTAGGAGGATTCCATTCTGCAAGATTAAATCTTCAGTTAAATGAACCTAAAGTGGCTTAGGGTGGGTCTGGCAAGCCATCCTGTTGAGAATAAGTTAAAAAAAAGAAGGGGAGGAGCGGATAAGCATGTCTTCATAAGGCTATGTCTACGGTCTAGAGAGATCTCTGTATATTTTGTGCTGATTTACTCAAACTTCTAAGCAAATTATATATTTTTGAATCTCATTTGATGGGATTTAAGGATTTGTATATAAAATAAGAATAACCTCTACCTACTCAGTAGAAATATGCAACTGTAAATCTCAAATGCAAAATAGAAATCAATCCTTTTTGCTAGACCTGTTAGCATCCTTGAAAATATCAGTAAGATTCAAACCTATTAGGGGTCAAGTAGGGACCTCAATACAAGGAAAGAGAGGGCACAACCTTCTGGTTACTTGGAAGCATGCAGAAAGATAGAAGAAGAACTGCAGAAAACTAATCAGCTTTAACCCCCTCCAAAAGTCCTGCTTTTTAAACATCACTTATCAGAACAGCCCCTCCACTTTCTTCTTTTTTTTTTCTCTCCATATACGTTCTTTATCTCTAATTATCTCTCTACTAGTTATTAGGTAGCAGAACCAAATGAGAAAAACTGATTTAAGTCTGCAGTCTTTAAGATGTTTTCCATGGAGGAATGGTTTAAATGATTCTGGTTCCAATATGGAATGCCATGGTGTCTGTCCTTGGAGATACTCCAAACCTGACTGAACAAGTCCTGTGTTACCTGTTGTTCTAGATGACACTGCTTATACTAGATGTTGTCCATCAAAGATTTGTCACTCTTATCACTGACAGTCATCAAATCTAGCTATCCTGAGAGTTGATGACCATCAACGATAGGAGTGACAAATCCAAATGGTCTCACAGAAAGACTTTCCTTGCTTTCATTTTGACAAGATTTCCCAGCTAGTGATTTCAACTACGACCAGAAGTGCTGGGAGACATGATGTGACGATATCTGAGTGTCTCTAGTCAGAAATGGCCCCATGAAGAGTAGGGGATTCAGGAGGCTGTAGGGTGACAGAGTGGTCATCGAATAAGTGCTAAGGAGAAAGGAAGAGGCAGAAAGAAGACAATGTGGAACTAAAAGCCCAGTTTGGGAGAAGAGGCTTGGATGCAGGGAGAAGTTACACATTGCCAATTTTCCCAAGTGAGGCTTGGCTACAGAAAAATTGGGAATCATTTGTCTGTGATACACAGGCTTTGTTGGCTGAGCTGTACCAGAGGAAAAACATAAATTGGTGAAAGGAGTCTTTTTCCTCCAACTACCTTTTTGAGTGACATAAGCCATGCCAGCAAAGGGCTTCTTGCATCTATACAGAGGGTGTTGCTGGCATATCTATATCAATTAAGGGTGTGATTTTTTTCATGCTTGTGACTGAAACAGCTTTGTCAACAACACTTTATAATTTAGACCTGGCTTGAGAGCTGTCCTGGCTCTCAAGCAGTTGCAGAATGTTGGGTATTTTAGAGTGAACTCCTTTATTACCAGCAAGGAAATAAAAGGACACAAATGCAGCACAAATGCAAATCATTTTGAATAGATTTTTTTTTTTTATTGTTATTCACAGCACACACAGAATTCCTTTTTTTTTTTGTAAAGGTGGTGACTGATGAAGCAAAAATAGCACCCTCATAGCAGCTGTGCAGCTTCATGGCAGGGCATCCACTGAAATATAGGCTCTCTTCATAATTAAAAGCCCAAAGGTTCCTGTTAGGACCATCTCCTAGCTAGAAAGGGCTTGTGATATAGCTAGTCAGTCAGATACTTCCATTGGAAGCTAAGTTTACGTTTACACTGGCACAAAAAGCTGATAAACTGATACAGCTTCCTGAACAAGATAAGTATAGGGCAAAAGTACTCTTTTGTAGATAAAATGGCATATACATCAGGGGAGTTGCTGCCATAGCAGTGGTAGTTAGGAGAAGAAAGTGTGGTTTGCTGTCTCTTTGTCTTTTTTTTTTTTTTTTCCCCACTTCCTTTTCCTTCCTCACAATCTTAACCAACATAGCAATGCCAACAAAATTCGACTGCCAGGCTGGTATTTCTCTGTGTAATTTATTCCCACCCTGAAAAAACAATTGGTTGTTTTTATCTAAGTCTTGTCTTTTATTCTTATCAGATATTCCTGTATTTGGACAGAATAATAGCTCTGATATGGCCAAAATGGTAACTCCAAGTGCTGTGACATAGCACTGTTTAAGTGGGATGATGTCCCCTATGGACTGAGCCATCCTAAAATCCTACTGATAACGTGAGAAAATGACTTGCCTTCTTCCCTCCTTCTCATACTAGTTCTGGAGCTTGTCTGATGCCCCGATAAACAACTTCAGCTCATGACAGAGGCAGAAAACAAATGCAGCAAATAATAATGCATCGTTTTCTACCTATTTGGTGGGCTAAATCAGTAATCTTGGAGTTCAGATGAGCACCAGTGTCTATGCAAAGCAGATGTAGCTGTGCACAGATGGGAGCATTACATAGATTTAATTGTCTTGCAAAACTACTTAATGTTGACTTAAATGTGGGTCATGAAGTTATGAACCAGTGCCAGAATGTCCATCCACATCAAAATGTGCATTTGTTTAGTTGAATATCAGTGCTCCTAGGCTTGTCTGCACCTAAAAGTGTTTCTCAGTGTGGCTTGACTGGCATGCTCCCATCCCTCTGAAGAGATGAAGTTTATGAGAGTCACTTGCTGAGACAGATAACCCAATTCCAGGAAAAGATTTCTTTTTGCTATCAGCGTTAAAAAGTCTGCCTTAGGCTCCTTGTTGCCACAGCCATTTTGATCAGAAAAGGCATTTTTTTCAGACTTGTAATCAACAGAAATGATTATCATACTAGTAAAACTTCAAAATGGAGACCAAGTTGAAACACAGCGTACTTAGAGTTCTTCTGCTGAATAAGAAAATAAAGGTTTTCTTGATCACACAGAAAAGGGAATGTTGTCTTTAAGATGGTGAGCTTAGCATTTAGTAGTGGACCATGCAGCAGTTGCTGTTAGAGCTACAGTTACAGAAAGTGACACTTTTAGGTGCAAAGTATTTTCTTTCTGTAAAGATACCAGCTTCATTTTTTTGGTAAACCTTTGGATCAGTGAATACTTAGGGATTTTTTTAATTGCATACATTACTTCATTGCTATTTTGTGTGTTACATATGAAAAATCAACCATCTTTAAATTTTAATTGGAGAAAGAAAAGTGTTTGGATAGAAGATGAAATGGTGGGGCATTGTGGGGATAGAACAAAAAACAGTTTGGAGAGTGAATGGTGGAAGGTTGCTTTTCTATGAGGCACAGTGGACTCTTTAGTTGGAAATATTCAGACATCTGCCCCCATGACAGGGTAATATTTGTGTATGCTGAAAGTTGCACAGATATTAATAAGAATCACTGCACATCTGCGAATTTCTCTCTGAAAATACACAGTCCATTGCTTGTTGTTAGTTGCTATGTAATATTCGTCTGTCTAAAATCATCCAGCACAGGAGGAGAAATAATTCCCTGGGCTTGATGAATTTCTTTGTAAGAACCATGACTAAATTTAGTGGATACCAAGCCTGTCATGGAGTAGAGGTTGGAGTATTTCTTACCTTTACCTGAGGGGCTCTTTTAACAGTATTTTGTGTGTCATAAATACTGAGTGGTTAGTACTGATAGGAGTAACTAGCGAAACGCTGAAGCAAACAACCCACAAGCTGAAATGGTTGGGTGAACTATTCAACAAATACCTATGACAAATAGAAGCAAAATCCATTTGCAAATGATTTCCTAATCAAAATGAGCTGAATCCTTAACTGGTATTATTTGTAGCTAAGAGTTTGTGAAGCTGTAACAGGCAAATAAACACTTGAAAGAAATGAAATACCATGGCTGATTTTAATTAGATATTTTCTTACCATTAATGCACCCAGAGATATTAATTTGCTTCTCATTAGGAGTGAATTAACTGAAAAAATATCAGGCCATGAAACAATATATATATATTTTGAATTACAGACGTCAGAACAGCCACAGTGAACGTGAACTTCTATCTGTTGTATTTTAGATTCTTCAGAATCTAACAGCCACCTTAGCAATTGCAGCAGAGATGTGTGGTTTCTGGGCACTCACAGCACCTCCTAAAATCTCTCAAAGGGATTTCTGACCACACTTAACATAACCCCTATTCCCTGTCAGAACCCCTTTTCTGTATCAGAGCTGGCAGATTGTCACCAAGACGTACAGCAGACAAAACCACCCTCTACCCGTCCCTTTGGCTACTTGTAGCCTAAATTAGCAGCTCTCAGACTGTAATCATCACCCAGTGGTTTTGCACAAGGCTATAGTCTGCAGAGGGTAGCTAAAGGTTATCAGCTCCTTGCATCTGTGTGGTTACTTTGGCAATAGAGTTGGCTTCACAAGTTTGGGAACCCCTGGACGCAGGCTTATGTCTCAATCTTCCTGAAATTTGAAGAGTGCTGCTGCAACTGCCTGGCATGTGTATGCACTTAAATGCTTGCATTGGAGTGCTTAGACATATGCTAAAAGGGACAAAAATGTCCTTAGTAATATCAACTGTAGGTGCCATTTAAGGAAATATTTGCACGGTTGTCTGGCAAGTGAGAAGTATATTACTTCTTGCCTGTAAAAGCAGAACTTTTTTTCAGGTTGAGATGTTTGGATCAGAATATGCTTTTTCAAGTTTTATTGAATATTATAGGAATCTCTATAACTTTAAGATTTGCCCTGAACTACTTTTGAAGGAGAAACCAAAATGGAATTTCTCATTGTAAATTTGTTTTTCACAGTCTCCTCAGTTTCATTTAGTCTGCGTTACCTGCTAGGTGTATATATCCACCATGTTTCTCAGACATGGGTNCCCCCCCCCCCCCCCTTTCCCTTTTTTCCTGGCTGCTGTGAAGTTATAGTAGCAATATTAAGATGACAAGAATTTCAAGACAAGATAAAGGACCTTCATGTGATTGGACACTGAGAGGTGCACCAGACTTTCTCCTTTCGCTTGGCACTTCTCTTTTTATTCTTTGATTAAAGTCTTTTTCCTTTACTTACATCCTCCATTAAGATGTCTCAGTGTCATTTAGGGTGTTAATTGAGAGGAGGTTTAAGCTCATCAAGGCGATTATAAGTGATAGTTAAAAATTTCTATATATGGCCTATGCTGGAATCAGCACAGTAGGATGCCATTTTTCTTTTATCTAACTGACATTGGTAATAATAGATGAAATTATTACTAAATCGCAGCTGCAGAGATGATATCATGATTTTTTTGTGTAATCTTTGATGAAAAATTAATTTTTGAGAGGGATAATTTAAAATGATTTAAATAGTATTATACTGAAGTCCTTACTGGTAATTAACACCAATCTTGTCAGAAGTGAATCCACTTTTGCAGCTGTTTCTAAAGATACCTACAGTATTTGTAACTTTTCTGGGAGTGAAATTATAGTGTTTGGACTTTATTTTTACTGCATAAGGACCATTAAGAGAAAAGGATGCTAATAGAGAAGGCTTTGTTCTCCACTGAGGCCAAATTCTATTTTACATTTGCAGTGTTTCTCTATGTATGCCTTTAATTAGCTATGCTCAGCATGTAAGAAGAATTTAAGCAGAGTTTAGTGTATGCAAAGCAGACTTTACATGGTATTTATATGTATGTCTTTGCATGCCAGTGTACACATAGATATGTGTATCTTTATGGGTTAACTATATATGTATACACAATTTTATTTGCGAGGGGTTTAATTGGTTGAACAGATGGCTGATCAGAAATGCTTCTTCATCTTCATCAGTGACTCGTCTTCCTTTCTTTGCATCGACTTTTATCACAGTGGCAAAAAAGTGCTCTAACGAGAAACAGCTGAAAATAGATTTTTCTTTGGTACTTTCATCATGCTTTAAATGACAGAAGTGGATTTTTTTGTCCTATATATAAAGACCTGCAGGAGAATGTTAAAAAAGGAAATATAGTGAAATCTAAATAGAAAAATTTGAATGAGAATATGGGAGAGCCTCAGATTATTCCTCTTATCTTCATATTTTACTTTCTTCTTTTTTAAAGTACATGCTGATTTTTGACAAGATATATAGTCGTGGTTATTCACACCAGCTACAGTACCTGCCAATCAGTTTTTCTTTTCCTCGAGTTTGGTGCAGAAAGGGGGAGGGAGGGACAGGAGTTGAAAGATGGCACAATGGCTTAGAGGACTGTTACTTTAGGTATTCATTAAAATAGGAGTTACATGGCCAGCTTCTGCTGTTTCTGCAATTTTATTATATTCAAATCAAAGTCTGGCTTCTGTAGGCTTTATAAAGGAAACAATGTGCCTTATAAACAGAGTGCAGGGTTCATGTAGGAGTGGTTAACTTACAAGCAGATTCATGGTTTCAGTTGATGTTTAGATATGCAAATAATCTATCACATTTTTAATTTGTAAGAATAAGTTTTCCAATATTTTCTTTTGACAGCATTGAAGTCTTTTTGCAAACATTTTCTTTTTGTCTCTGTATGTCTGTGGATGCATCGCTGTTATTGTAGTAACTTTGCAAATTGGTAAACTAAGGAACGCTTTGATGAAGGGAACTAAGAAAATCATGCAGCTGACTGAGAGTCAAAAGCAGAATTAGAAGTTGTGGATTCTGGTCTGTCTCTTTCTCCAGCAGCAAACAAAAACCTGTGGAGAATTGTGATCTACAAAAGAAAAAATTGCATGTTTAGATGTTTGAATGGAAAATGAAAGACCCTATGGTTTCATGATGGTGTAATAACCTCACACTTCTTTTTTCCATGTAGAGCCTAAATTTCCTAGACTTTCTCCTCAAGCTGAGACAATAATCTGTCCTCATACTCAGTGCAGCTGCAGGAAGACCATGGTCCTTGACAAGTGTACAGGGGGCCCAGAGGAGCCTTTCTACTACAATATAGGGTAAAACTTGGGAGCTGAAAACAGAGGTTTTTCTCAGCAAAGAGGGAACAGCAAGAAAAGCATCGGAGTACCCTACAGGTTAGAGGAAGATTAAAGGTCTTCAGAACCACTGCAGTGTGCCAATCCAATTGTCTTAGTTTCTAATGCAGATACTTTAGACATGAAAGGGAGAAATATGTAAACATGAGATTCCTGTAGATTAAGGATGTGTAGAGACCAGTCGGTATCCCACAAACATGAGATATGGGACCAGGCAATGTGGTCAAGCAAATAATATAATCCCTTAAATTACATTACTTAAAGGCTTTACCATAGGGAGACTGGGACTTGGGTATAAATACAGACATCCACCATCTGCGTCTTTAGTTTCAGCTCTTTAGACTGGGACAGTCTGAAGATAGAGAAGATATAATTAAGACTATCACCTCACAGCTTTGCTGGGGCTGGTTGTGTGCTTAAAACAGCAGCTGAAAGTTGTAATGGAATTTTCTTTTTCACCAGAACAATTATTGCAAGATGAGAAGAATGTTTATGTGCTGGAAGGAGAGAGAAAAGTCTCTGGGAATAAGAACAGCGGCTTCAGATTTTTTGGGCCTTTCTTTTCAGATTGTGACCCCTTGTGTGCAGGCTTTGAAACCGTGATAGAAAGGGTGTGGGCTTAGAAGGAGGTAATCTTGGCTCGAGGGGTCCAGCAGATGGTGTTGGCAAATGGCACTGTGGGCTCCTGCAGTGTGGTGCAACACTGTGGAGGTGGATAAGGGAGCAATGAGGTTGTGGGAAGCAGCTGGTGGCAAATACAGTCAAGATGGCTCCAACGAGCAACCCCAAACAGCTTGGTTGGGTGGAGAAGGAGCAGAGGATAGCTCAGAGTAAACGAGCCAGTGCTGCATCTACATCCCACTTCAGCAAGGTGTGCAAGAGGTGAAGGTCACAGGCTGACAAAACGGAGGGAAATGCATTGTTGTCCTTTTGACTGTTAAACTCTGAAGAGTAAACCTTTCTTAGTGCAAGCTTAAGGTTTGAGATCTTGAAAAGGTTGTCATTAAAATTATATTTTTATGATTGGAGCCACTCAGTTCCTTTCCATAAAGAAAGTAAATCCGTAGGTTTTGCATTGAATTCTGTGATATGCCATGCTAAACATCTGATATTTATTCTGAATCAAGCATAAATAAGAGATGGTCAGAGGAATGAGCTGCTTCTCTCTCTCTCAATGTTAAATATAATGGGAATAATCAAGGAAATTCATATCAAGAACTTCTTTCTCCAGAGAGATTAATAGCTTGGAAAAAGTAGTGGGCAGTTCTTCCTAAACAACTGCTGCTAGTATGGCTTCAGTTAGAGAAGTTTTCAGGTGATTGGGTGCTTAGGAATAAAGCAATAGCAATAAACAGGCAAGAAACACAGAATTCTATCCTGATTTGTTCAAAGAACTTAGGTAAGAAGAAGGGATCTGTCAGTACTTACACAGCAGGAAGCACCAGAATATCATGAGCATGAGTTTGCACAGCTTCACACAGCTTTGCCAGTGCATATCCATCCAGATCTGTAGTATCACTCAAAGCTGTGGACCTTCATCTACAGAGCCATATGAAACTGAAGATCTTAACACTTTTATGTACCTTGCAACAAAGATTTCCTGTGACAGTGAAGACAGGCAATACTAGTGTCACTAGTCCTTCCTTGGAGTTAAGCTGTCTCCTGCATTTCTAAAAGCCTCAGGATCCCTCTGGACATTATTTATTTTACCTGACTTCTTAAAGACCTGTCTCATCATGACTGTTTTTTGCTTCGCAGGGACATCACCTAAAGTATGGACTATGGTGATTAGATATTCAAGCCAGAAGGTCTCAGGCTGCTGGCTGCAGAAATGAAGGTGGTAACAAAGCACTCTTGGTTGGCTGAATAGGATATTCTCATTGCAGTCCTTAAATTAGGGCCCATGCCAATCATACTGTGCTGTTGCTTCCAAGATGGACAAATGGGAATATTTAAACTAAGACAGGAGGCTCCTTCTTTGCCAATGTCTAAGTGTGTTGCCTCCGTACCTTCTCCAGGTGTTGATTTAAAGGAGCAAGGTGACTCCCTTACACATCATGCATGACATGCTCGGTTAAACAGAATTGAATATGAATTTTCATATCTTTTGCTATTGCAAACCAGTGCCGTAATCTGCAGTCCATTCATTCCTAAGCAGAAAGGACTGTTGGTTAAAATATTCCTTAAACCTGAACTTCCTGAGATCTTATCTCTATGTGTTTGGTAGTTAGAGTATTTATTTATTTATTTATTTATTTATTTATTTAGCATAAGTGTAAGTTAAAGATTAAAAAAAAAAGTGAACATGAGCTTTAACTTAATTTAAATTTTTTGCACTTGATTAAATGTAAAAATGCTTGATTGCTGTATCTACCCTCCCTTTAGCCCCCCATTCATCCTTTTTCGTGTTATATGTCCAAGTCCATTTACTATGATATATGCCTGAAGAGGCAGTGAACTGATGACATCATAAGAGCCAAAAAGATAAAGGGAGGAATGAATCAAGGAATGAAAGGAATTTTAAGTGATAATTCCCCTTACTTTTTTGTATTTTTCTTTTGTTAACATCACTGTAGCTGTACTGCAGTACAATCTTTTGGAAATAATAGCTGTAAAATCTTTCGTATTTCCCCATCCTCTTCAACTATGGTGATATGGGTTTTTTAAATCACTAATCAGTTCAGTGATTATAATACAGGAGAACAAAAACTGATATTTAAAAATATCCTGAAAACAAAACGAAGCAAATCCAACAACAAATACATTAAGTATTTGTAAGTACTTAAGTTACCCCAAGTAACAAGAATATGGCACACTTCATTCATTTGTTATAACATATGAGCTGTATAAAACTAACTCCTGATAAATTATTTGTAGGTCAGCTTTAAACAAGCTCCTTAGATAGTAATGCGTCGCCTGAAATAAAAAGGCAAATAGATTTTCTGTTCTTTATGTGAGGCATGCTTATACTTTTAGAACATTTTACATTAGGTTTAAAGAATGATAAGGATGTTTTGGTGTTACGTGATGTTTGCAGTTATTCACAGCATTTCCTAATGATCTTAAATACACACACACAAATTCAAAAACAATCTTGAATGCTTTGGCAGTCATGTTCACATGTTAATCACCGCAAAATAGTTTCAAATTAATTAAACAGTACAATTGTTTCTACATAAATGCCTCAGTCTGGGATGTAAATAAGTTTATAAGACAAGTATTAATATTTATATTTATCACCTGAAAAGCCCCAAAACATTATGAGAAAAGGTAACTTTACAAAATATAGTACTTGTTTCCCTGCTAATAAGCAACACTTAGGCATCTAAAGTCAGTCTCCCTCTTTCTCTCCCCTTCTCCTCTTACCAGAACAATTGTGATGCTGACTGTAATGCCAAATTCATGTATTTTTTCTTCTCATTATGCCATTAAGATGACTTATTTGCAGTTAGACTATATTAGCTTCCTCCTTTTTAAATTGATTTTCTTATTTCACATTTGTACCTTACTTTTTAACATGCTTTTACTTGATTTGTAAATTTCTTAACTCCAGACATAGTGCTAAAATCCTTATTTATTCTAAGATGTTCATGAAGAGAATTTAAATGCATCAAAGGATAGGTAGATGTACTCAAACACTCATAGTCAAATACACTCAAAAATATTGTTGTTCCCACATTTGATGCCGTCCTTCTACATATTCAAGGGATATTTGATCCAAATATATAACAAACATGAAAACATAAAAAAGCTTTGAATTTTCTATGAGGAAAAGAAAATATGGAAAAATAGTATGATATTGAACTATACTTAGAGGCACTGGTTGGGACGTTTATGCTGGAGAAAACAGCAAAATGCAAAGAATCTGACTAGCTTCTTGGAATCTCATGTTTAATACTTCTTCGGTATGGAAATCATGCAAAATTACTTGAAAATGGTTGTCAAGTGTTTGATCATATAGTGGTGTAGAATCTCCCAGAAGAGAGAAAAAAAAAAAATCCCGGAGAAGTTTTAAGAAGGTTTGAATATCAAGTAACAGACTGGGCTGCTGTCTTCATACTTCTGGTGCGTTTTTAACTAGGCTACCTTGTGTTCTTTTCTTTCCTTTCCAAACCCAGTATTTAAAAGTTCCATATGGCAATAGATATTGCTGGAATAGAATGCATACTGTTCTGGAATCAATTTGATCTGAGTTAACTTTATATGTTTTAAAAAGCATCTGATATTTTAAAAGGCAACTGAAATATTTTACCTTCTCTACATTTTCTTTTGTCCTGATCCTTATCCACTCTCCATCCTTCTCTCATCTACAGCCCTCCATATGAGTGTTTCAGTAAGATACAGAACTTTCTTTTTCAGTCATTTCAATCCAGTGATTGAAGGGGGGGTGGAAGTAATAAAAAAGTTCTTATGCCCAATGGCATATATGCTTAGATTATTGACAGAAGGTTATTGAAGGTGACATACTCTATATGCGATAATACCAAACCAGGAACATTAGGTATGTGTGCTTCATCATTAATGGGACAGAGACAGGAAAGAATGTGAATAATAAAAACAGAATGTTACTGGGAACTTTTTGACACCAGGAACATTATTTAACTTTCAAAGAATGAACTTGATGTTTAAACTTAATTTTTCCTTGTGATCAGGACTGACGACTCTGGCTTTTATCGGCAGACCCTTATCATGGGAGTTAATTCATGCTCAAGGTCAATAAAAATCTGAACTGGGATACTGTTAGGGAATAATCAAAAACTGTGTTTGTTTTACTTCATATCCTCTTTAGCAGAGACTTCGGTGTTAGTGACTGACAGCTCTTTTCAACTATAAGAGATTTTAAGTCAATAGGTCAATAGATTTAATATCCTGGGGATATCCCCTTCAGATTGCTGATCAGCACCTTACAACAGCTAAAGGCTTGACCTTGGACTATTTGGAGATATAAACTGAAATGTGTGGATGTCAAAGGAGGACTTTGGGAACCTAATCAGTACAAGGTGGATAGTCTGGTAGTACAGCCATGGTTTGAACTGGGCAGATGCTGAGTTCACCAGGACCTTTTCCTTGTGTAAGAAACTACAGAAAAAAGAAATCATATTCTTGAGCTGCTCTTTTATGAGCAAAGATGTTTGTGAATCTGATATCCTTAACTACACAAAAACTGCATACAATTGGAAAATAAATTATGAGTGGAAAGTTACTTGCTTGTTTCTTACTGTACTTCTTAACAGTGTTTTTGACTGATATCATGTGCCGTAGAATCGTAGAATCACAGAATGGTTCAGGTTGGAAGGGACCTTAGAGATCATCTTGTTCCAACCCCCCTGCCATGGGCAAGAACGCCTCCCATTATACCAGGTTGCCCAAAGCCCCATCCAGCCTGGCTTTGAATACTTCCAGGGAGGGGACATCCACAGCTGCTCTGGGCAACTGGAACACCAGTGTCTCACCACCCTCACAGTGAAGAATTTCCTCCTTGTATCTAGTCTAAATCCACCCTCTTTCAGTTTATAGCTGTTACCCCT
>WBMW01001908.1:92226-104906 GCA_013396635.1 Penelope pileata | reverse complement strand
CATGAGGTTGGCATGGGCCCACCTCTCAAGCCTGTCCAGGTCCCTCTGGATGGCATCCCTTCCCTCTGGCGTGTTGACTGCGCCACACAGCTTGGCATCATCTGCAAACTTGCTTAGGGTGCATTTGATCCCACTGTCCATGTCGCCGACAAAGGTGTTAAACGGTACTGGTCCCAGTACCGATCCCTGAGGAACACCACTCGTCACTGGTCTCCATTGGGACATTGAGCCATCGACCACAACTCTGCCACATGTACACTTTCTCCTTGTACCTAGTGTCATACAAAAAGTAAATATGACAATACTAGCGACTAATGAAAGGCAGAAAATTTCATCAGATTCCTAAAACTTGAGCTCCTATCCAGAAATTTTCAAAATATTTAAAAGATGATTATAACTTTCAGCTTTCTTGAGAAATCACTAGTCTAGCCAGATTTGTACTGGAATCAAAGCACAGGAACAGACTTTTGTCAGATTTGCTTTACTTTTTAATTCAAAGCAGCTGTTTTCTGTCTGCCTAATAACCTCTTATTGTAAGCCGAGGGTGATTTTGAGGTCCAAAGATGTTGCATTTCCATGAGTTTTATGAAAATAGGTGAAAGAACAAAGAAAGGGTACCCAAATCCTGTCCTTACTGAGACAGGTGTATCTTTGTAAACTAAATCACATCATTAGTCAACGGAGAATGTGCATAGGATAGAGACGTTACGAGGCTTCAGACTCAGCTTGAACCCCATTAGATAAAGATAATACAATAATGAGTCAGGAAGCCATAAACTTCATGAGTTGTATATCTCGTTTTTTCCTTTCCTAAGTCCAAAGAAAGGTCTTGTGCAGGGTCACCAGAAGCTCAAGGATGTGTCACTGACAGCTTGAGGGGAATTGGAGTTGTTAGCAGGAGTAGCACTGTCACAGGAGAATGTTTTTTCTGTTCCCAATAGATCTCCAGAGCTTCCATACACTAATTAATGATGGAGGCTGCTGTTGTGGGAAAATAATATAAAGGCCCAGATTTTCTGCTGCAGGCAAGGAGCAAGGAGTGCTAATTGGGAGGGAGGTGTGAGCAAAGATGCCACCTTGCACTGACTGATCATTAGCCAGCTTTTGTCCCTTGCCATGAGTTAGAGCAATCTGAGGGTAACTGTAAATTATGTGGACTGCTAGTGGCACCAAAGGACCATTATTCTAGTTAGACCTTGCTGGTGTGTGAGATATACTTGCTATGGTCTATATATTATCCACTAGGAAGCAGAAGTGGAGAACATCATACTTTGATTTTGAGTCTGATCTAAGGTACTTTAAGGACTGGTTTGAACAAGTGGGAGGAATCATTATGTCAGAACGTAAGCCCTTTATTGGGATTTCTGCATTAGTGTGAGTCTTCATATCATTCTGATGCTTAGAAAAGGGGCCTTTTACAGAAGATATCAATTAACAGCAAAGGTTGTATGGCTGAATGTATAGCAGTATTTTCACCTCTGATATTGCTTTAGTGAGTTCAGCTTCTGCTGAACATCCCATGCAGTGCATTAGGATGTGACTCCAGAGCAAAATGAAGCTTCACAGATATTCTGCTCTTGAAAATCTCTTAATTCTAAACATTGTCCCTCTGATGAGGACCATTATGCTTTGATCTTCTTCCCCTACAGCTGTCTTGCAAAGGTAGAGGTGACAGGATTTGCCCAATATATGCAATCAAGAATGGTAGGTCAAGGATGACATAAAGAAGGAAAAGGCAAAGCAGGAAGAAATTGCATGTTCTATGTCAAAAAAACCAAAGGCCAGACAAAAATATGGAACTCTTGCTCTGAGTAGGTTTTATGAAATCCAGCAGAAATCTGAGCTGTCATGTCAGCTTTGCATTTGATTTTTTTTCTATCATATTTATCACAAAGAGTCAGTGCAGAGAGAGAGTCATTACTGTTCCTGCACGTTATGGTACTTTGGCACAAGGCCATTCTGTGCATACATGCCAAGATGCTTTTATAAAACCATTAAAACAGCAGTACTAATTAGATATTTAGAGGAACAGAAATCCTAAAGGTTAAAATACCAGTGAAGCAGTTATGACCACAAGTGGGTGTTACATAAGTAAGCCCATAAAGGGCTTTATTCACTGATGAAAGCAAACACAATTAACCCAACATACATATATTTTTAACAGAGCAATAACATAGTCTGTTAAATGTGCTCATATTTGTGCTGCTATTCGATATATTTGTTATCGTTATTTATTATCTTTGTTGCAGTCATGTGTAAAGGCACCTGCTCCTGCACACACAAAAATACAGTCTCTATCTTGAATTGCTTGTAGTCTCTTAATCTTTCATTTCATACACTTATTCCAAGACATATTTTAAGATAGCAGATGAAATGCTATCTATGACGTAAGAATTGAAAACTTTTAATTTAAAATTAAATTGTGTACTTTCATGTAACAGTTTCCATATTCTACAAACTTTTAAGTACACTAGGCTATTTAACTGGGCAACATAAAAGATAAACAAGGAGGAAAAATCTACTATGTCATGAATGAATTGGAGAAGATGAAGACGGAAGAAAATTTCAAAGAACAAGAACTAGGGGACAATCAGTGAAAGGACAAGGGAACAATCGGAAAAACGAAACTGCTACTGGTACTTTCTCTCAAAAAAAGCTTGTACTTTCTCAAAAATATTGTGTGGGGCTGCTAGAGGACATTGTGGGGACAGAAAGAAAAAATGTCTTCAAAACAAGATTAGACAAAATCTTGTAACGCAAAAGTCACTTTGTCCTATTGTGGGGACTCTTAGACACAACAATCTGATGTGATTCCTACAAAATATCAGTAAGTTGTCAAATGCAGGAAACAAGGAGGGTGTGTTTAGGGAATGACCATTCTATTACATTTTTCCCCTAAGCATTTGATATCATCTGTGGATAGGCAGGATACATTGTCTGATCCAGTTTAGTAGTTCTTATACACGTGACACAGATCTCTGCATATATCCTTGCTGACAAGCCATGTGAATAATGGTGATAAGATTTAAACCTGATTTCAGTTTGTATACATTTTAAAGATTTGAGTCCAAAGCTGAGGAGCGGGCTGAGGGTAGTAGTCCTTCATTGAAACTATGAAGTACAGTAAACACATGAGATTGGAGTCATGTAGTTCTGTCATCTATCCTCCTCTCTCCATTTAAATTTGCTGCATCCATTCTTATCTTTGGTTCGTAGTAAATGTAACTAACTTCTGAAGCTTGAAAATCAGTCCAGAAAGCTGGACAAAACATTTCTCTGCATCAACATTTGACCCCTCAGTGGATCAGCCTAGCCTAACATGTTTTTATAGAATCACAGGATCATAGGGATTAGATGGGACCACTGAAGATCATCTAGTCTAAACCCCTTGCTAAAGCAGATTCTCCAGAGTAAACTAGTTCCCTGGACACAGGCAAGTGTCCATGTGGGTTTTGAATGTTTCCAGAGGAGCAGACTCCACAACTTCTCTGGGCAGCTTGTTCCAGTGCTCTGTCACCCTCAAAGTAAAGAAATTCTTTCTCATGTTTGTCTGGAACTTCCTGTGTGCCAGTTTGTGCCCATTGCCCCTTGTCCCATTGCTGAGCACCACTGAAAAGAGCTTGACCCCATCCACTTGACACCCACCCTTTAGATATTTATAAGCATTGATAAGATCCCACCTCAGTCCTCTCCAGGGAGAACAGCCCCAGCTCTCTCAGCTTTTTCTCAGAAGGGATGCTCCAGGCCCCCAATCATCATTGTGGCCCTCCACTGGACCATCTCTAGAAGTTCCCTGTCTTTCTTGAGCTGAGAGGCCCAGAACAGGACACAGTGCTCCAGACGTGGCCTCACCAGGGCAGAGAAGAGGGGGAGGAGAACCTCTCTTGACCTGCTGGCCACACTCATTTTAATGCATCCCAGGATACCATTGACCTTCTTGGCCACAAAGGCACACTGAAGTATAAAATTAACAGGCCCAGCAGGTCCAAAACTGGGAATAGCTTAGCTACCACATTGCTGAGATCATAATCCCTATACCTCACTGACTAGCTTTAGTTTCAGGAGGTGACAAAAAGAGAGACTGTTTTTTCCAGCTGAGTACAGAGGAGTAAAGGTGAGCATATTTCTGTTACATGTCCTGATTTGCCTCTCTCTGTTTGATATTCTGACCTTGCTGTTCTTTTCCCAAATAAGTTTTGTTTCCAGAAACATTGAGAAGGTCCTCCAAACAGCTGCAGAGATCACAAGCACTGAAAAGAGTATAATATAAATCTAAACATTTGAAATATAGGGTAAAATATTAAAGTCTGATCTGTGGTGATTCAGCCTCACTTTATTCACACTTACTAGCAAGTACGCATGGACACAAACACACACAGACACAAGCACAGAAATCACAGGAGGATAGGAAAGAAAATTAGATAATTATGAGGCTAACGGAAAACAAGACAACAAGGGCTGTGATATTGTGCCTATAATGGTGTTTGATTCAGAGATTTCTTGCCTTAAATGACATGTATTATCAAAGTTATCCTGTGTGGATCTCTAATTTTGTTCCCTGGATTTTGTAATCCTCTTTCAGCTTGATACCTTGTTTTCCTTAGCTGTAGGGAATAATATAATAAAACAGGTATGCATCCATCTGTAAATGCACTTAAGTTGATATGTACAACTGTGTGTACATATACGTAGCATTTTTAGATAATACGTAAATGTGGTACGTATATAGGCATATATATATATGGACACACAAATTAATACTTTGATGTATTTAGCATTTTCAGCTAATTATACCTTGCAGTCTCATGTTAATTCCCATTTGAAACATTTGGCACTATTCCTCCTAATTCATTTATATTAATGAGGGGAGGATCCTCTGAGCAATAATCAGTTAAAAATCATGACTAGCTTTGTTAATAAATACCAGATTGGTACATGATACTGTATTGGCTTGTCCTTAATTAGGAAGCACTGAAAGGAGTATCAAGAGGGAAATACTCATAAATTTTTCTTTTAAAGTCTAACTGCTCTCTTTCTGGAATTTGCATCTTTGAAACAGAGAGAAAAATAATAACTTTGAAATCTTTTAATTTTCCTACACTTAAAACAGCTTATCTTTAATTAAGATATACATTTGATACAGAAATTTTTTCAATCCAAGACCGTATAGGAAAAGAAAAATCAAGAGAAACATAAGCAACATTGCTAAATATTAGGTAATTGAAATACTTAATTTAAATATTAGATATCTAGAAGTTTTATGAAGCATTTGGGGAGGCTGGATAGCTCAGGGAACTGATAGTGAACTAGTGAAGCCTTCATTTTTAGGTGATTGATTGCAACTGTGTCAAATAAAGGCCAGAAAGTCATTTCTGTAAGCCTATATGCAGCAATAGCTGAGCCCTGGTCTCATAGGTCAGGTCTTCCTCTAAGATGGGAGTCCAAAAGTGAGTGGGCATCACAACAGAATTACAGATGTTAGGAAGGACAAGCGTGAGATACCTTTGGAGTCTAAATGGTCTGGAATGGTAATGGGTAAGTTGTCATTATAGGCATTGACTTTTGTGTTTTTAAATCTTAGAATCCTTTGAAGTGGTAACTTTTATTCTGGCATCAGTTAAGGTGATTTTTTTTCCTCAGTCTTCTTAAATACTTAACAGCACTGTATGCTTGCCAATGTGCAATCCACTGGTGCTTGTTTATGCCAAATACCTCCAGCATATGTATGCTTATTTTATCAGTAATCAGCAATATGAGTTACTAATGCAGGAAAAACTCAATTAGCACTGCTTGCTTTTTGAGATCTACTGAAAAACAACACAGGAGCCACTGATGGCCCTGTTTCATGCTATGGTGAAAACTCATGTCATCACCTTTTTAAATCAGGATCTTTCCAACAGGTTAGTGATTTGGAGACTGAATTGTGGGGGTGCTGATTTGGAGTGCAGCAGCACTGAACTCAGTTCCTATCAAGACAGTGCTGCTATAGCGGACATGCAAACATAAAGCTGTTTTGTATTATGTTTGAAGATGATCTAACAGGGAACTATAGAAATATTGCTTATACACCCATTTTATCTGAAACTCTTTTTTGGTCCATCCATAGCATAGCTCTGTGACCTGCATGTGAAGATGGGAAGGTTATTCATGGCTGGGCACTTGGCATGGTGCTTAGTCTAGCACTTAGCTCTGATCACATGAGACCAGGCTGAGATACTTCTTGTGAAATTGTACCTCTGTGTTCCCCTTCAACCCTTGTTTGTCCAGTCTGTTCTCCCTGGAAACATCTTGAACCAGGGACTGTATATGTCTCCCGGCACACAGAACTTGATCCTTCTTTGGATCGCAAAGAATGGCTGGAGAAAAGAGTCCTGTGATGGCAACAGGAAAAGAGAAAACTTGAGGGACAGTGTATGGTGACAGGCAACGTGAGAGGGGTGGAACTGTGAGACATAATTATGAGTGTGAGGAATGACTTTCCAGGGCAAACCAGGACATAATAGAAGTAGGATGATGCAGAGGAGTTCACTTTTGATGACCCAAATGCTTGGATTGTATCATGGGGTGACAAGCCCTGGGTGCTGTGGAAATGAGTGGAGGCAGAGTAGAGATGGAGGGAAAACAGATACATCTTGAGAATTTGTGGTTTTCAGAGTCTTCCATGTACGAAAAGTATTCTGACTATCTCTTAGTTCCCATTGCACTTTCTCCTTTCATACATTTTCAACTTCTACTTTCCTTACCTGCCAGCTCTTTCTTTTGCTTCGGAATCAGCAGTTTAGAAAAGATTCTTTGTTTGGGAACAAGATTACTGCCAAAACCAGAAGAAACTCTTTTGGGTTATATCTCCTAACCTGACCAACCCCGACCTGCTCTTTCCTCTACCTGGTACTGAGACACATCAGTTTTTCCTTGGTCTGGAAAGAAAGTGCCAAAGGATGAGGAATCCTTGGGACTCGTTAGTGTGGGATGGATGTTCTACTAAGCAAATCCCAAACAAGGTGTCTGGTCACCTGAATCATCATCAGTGTTTATGACTAAAGAAACAAACTGTACCAATTTCAAATGCTGTTTAGCAGTCTTGAGGAGCAAGTCTCACTGTTTGTCAAATAAGAATGAGAGAAAAACATGATAAATTATTTAATTCTGACTATTTTTAATTTCTTGTAACAAATGATAAAATATTCCTAAAATAATAATCTGAAAACTGTTTAAAAATCACTTGACAACATCCTTTTAAATTTACCCATGATTGCAAATGTATATCAAACAGCCGCTTTCAAATGCAGGTAAGCTGCTACTGAAAACAGATTCAATCCTGACTGTTTATGCCTGCTTTTGATGATAGTACAGTAGAGTATTGTGTTATTTAATAATGCATTCCAGCACCTGTTTAGAGAAGGTATATTCCACTATGGTCCAAAATGAAAACAACCCCATTAGTTGTCGTGATTTCATTCATAATTCTTGTATCGTGCTCTGATTAGAGCATACATTGAGCCTCAGATGAGCATTACCTAAGGCACATTGAGTTAAATGCACTGTATAAACTAGACACAAACCACAAAGCTACCTTTAACTTGCACAAAACAGCAAGTAGAAATTGATTAAAATATGCATTCTACTAATATAACGGCTGGTCTCAGTATAGAAATTAATTAATGCTAATAGTACACAATCAAAACTGCTTTTAGAAATCTTCTTAGAACATTAACTAAAATGTTCATCTTTTTAATGCATTTGACTGAACCTCCGAGACTAAATGCTTTGCTTCCTCCATGCAAATGTGAAAAAAAATCACAGCCTGAATTTTCAAGTGGTTATTTTATAGCAACCTCCCCCAGCCACTTGCTTTTGGATTTCTTGTTAACCTGAGCCTGGTCCCAGGCCATGTGTGAGGTTGTACTATTAGCTACTACAGATTAAGGTGGCAGCCCTGGGAATCGAGGCCAATAACATATGCAGATTGAGCCACGGAGCAGAGAAGGAGATAACTAAATGAAAAAAGGGGAAAGGATATTGTGTTTAAAGAGGCAGCTCAGCTATATTCTGGGCTTTCAGTTCACAGTTATTCTCAGCACAACATATGAATGTTTGTCAAAAAAGACTCCAGGGTGCTCTCTTCCTAAATGTCCTGTTTTTTTGTTTTTTGTTTTTTTTCCACATTTGGACAAGACACTTCATTTTATTGAAATGAATTTTCTTTAGCCAATTTCATTTCCAAAATATAAAACTTTAAAGAGCCATTGCTGTGGGCACAGCAAGGGTTTGCCCCTGCAGCTCCCATGAGATTTGGTTGAGAGGTGCTGCTTTGGACTGACCTTGGACTTTGAGCCTCTAAAGCAAGAATTCTCTTTGGATATTGTCAGTTCTGGCAGTATCATTGGTGCGTACCTCTGTGAATCTCAGGATAAAAAAGCTTTCAATCTGGGGTATGAGTTATTTAATAATAGAAGTGTTTTTGATACACGTATTTTATATATATACGCACAGGCACACACACATATATACATATATATAAACTTCTCATTATTCACAAGTACTGAGTTATTCCCTTTCTTCTTCTCACTATTTGACCTCCTTCCTTCCCATTCCATATGTCTTTTCCTCTCCACTCTTCTTCTTCTCCACAGAACCCACCTCCCACCTCAAACTTTTCTGACTTCCAGGTCCTTGTTTTTACTCATTTCCCCAGACACCTCTGCCTCTTTCAAAAAATCCAGATGGGCTTGAAACCAAAAATGGCTGGCCTCAGAAATGTACTACCGAAACCTACAGACAGTAACAGTTTACATTGCAAGACGGTTTCGTCCAGATCTTAACTATCAAGAGCTCCAGCAAGACTTCTCAGATACCTGGTACCTTGAAAAACATGATCTTTCACACTCATGCCCATCAGACCTTTTCGCCTGCATTTTTTACCAGTATGTGGTGATGCAATTTGATGGCATCATTTAAAAATAAATTTCTCTGAATGATATAAACTTAAGAAGACTCTCTACATTGTTGATGTGTTCAGCAATCTTGGAAAACAGGAACACTGCTTTCAGTTTCCAGCTTATAGAATCATAGAATGGCTTGAGATGGAAGGACTCTTAAAGATCATCCAGTTTCAACTCCCCTGATGTGGGCAGGATTGCCACCCACCAGATTAGGCTGCCTAGGGCCCCATCCAACCTGGTCTTGAATGCCTCCAGGGGTGGGGCATCCAGAACTTCTCTGGGTAACCTGTTCCGCTGCCTTAACACTCTGAATGAAAAATTTTCCCCTAACACTTAATCTAAATCTTCCCTCTTTTAGTTTGAAACCATTTCCCCTTGTCTTATGTCAACAGAGTTTGTTAAAGTCTGTCCCCTTCTTTCTTATAGACCCTCTTTAGATATTGAAGGATCGCTGTCAGATCTTCCCTGAGCATCCTCTTCTCCAGGTTGAACAAGCCCAGCTCCCTCAGCCTGTCTACATAGGAGAGGCGCTCTAGCCCTCGTGATAATCTTTATGGCCCTCCTCTGGACCTGCTTCAACAACTCCACATCTTTCTTGTGCTGGGGCTCCAGACCTGGATGCAGTACTTTAGTTAGGGTCTCAAGAGAGTGTAGAAAGGGAGATGATTGCTTTCACACTTAGTTTGTCAGCTTTCCCTCTTCAGAGGAAAGGACCGTGACTGCGTTCTCCACTGCTTCATCCCCATTTAGTTGAACTAATTTTGGTTATATTCCTCATTTTCCTGAGGAAACTCACAGAAATTCATCCAGAATAAACAACCTCCTGCCTTAAACATTCACTTTGCTCTGCTTATTCGCTGGTATGGTTGGCATGTTCTCAGCTTTGCCTTGGATACCTACATTCCTGCCTTACGCTTTCTATAGAGTTGCAGAATATAATCTTTTTTTCCCTTCTTAATGTATAGTGACCTGGCCCTTCTCAACTATGAGTACCTGTTACTGCTGTCAGAGAGATTCAAAGTGTTATTGCTCCATGGAGAATTACTCTCAAAATAATCCCTGATGCTGCCCATTCCCTGATTTTTTCTTGTCCTCATACATCTTAATAACCACAACATTAATGTACAGGAACGTTTCATAATAAGCCAGGTGAGAGATAAGTGAGGCTCTCTCTCTCTCTCTCTCTTTTTTTTTTTTAAGTTTCAAAGGCAATTTAACATTGTAGAATCTGAACAGATGACTTAAGGAGACATTATTGATGGAAATATTAAATAATTAAAATCAAACTCTTAATGTAATTGAACAAAATGTTCATCCACTCTGCCAAACAGAGTGAGTAGTTAAAGGTTTTGAGAAGACAGATATATACATGGTTAGCTATCTAACTTCCCAGGTAGCTAGAGATATCAGCAAGCTACCTAGAAAGACGTGGATAACTGGACCTGTGGGATACTCAGGGCTAAATGATCCTAAAAGGAAAACAGTTTTCTTTCAAAGCTATTTATTATCACACATTAGAAAATTTGATAATCATGATAGAGTTATTTATAAGAAGAAAATGCAATCCATGGTTATACACTTTACAGTTTCTGTCTGAAGATGATGAATTATTGGTAAACCTGAGAAAGCTGCTTCCTTTTCACTGTTTCAAAGCAGACAAACGTAAAGTTTTAAGTGATGAATTTAGCTAAAAGATTGGTGGAAACACACTGCGATATGGCCGAGCAGCATATCTTCTGGATCTGGCTTGAACCTACTTGAGAACTGAGAGGAGCATCACTAGATCTTCCAACTGCACTAACCAAGACTGCTAAGAAATACTTCCACTTAAGGAAATACTTCTTAGAAAAAATTGCTTACAACAACACTGGTCCAGTATTTGCTATCCAAATAGAATTTGGATTTTATTTGAAAGTTTTATTTCGTCATATCATACTAAATTACATAAAATCTAATATAAAAATGGATATACTGGCAAAAAATCAAAGGTCCATGAAATCTAGTCTACTGTCTTTAAAAATAGCCTATAGTGGGTGTTTAAAGAGAGAGTATCAGAAGAAAGCAAGTATAGGTGCTTCCCTAGTGTATTCTCCAATTTTCTAGCAAGGAAATTCCAAGCTGAATGTGACATCAGATATCTCTTGAGAGAATTTCTTTCATGAAGGTCCCAGGTGTTTTTATCAAAACTATTTATAATTTTAGAATGTAAAGCATATTCTGCCAAGGAGGTCCACAATTTTTTTAAAAAAGAGATACATACCTTGATTTGTTTTAAAACTGGTACTTGATTTCATGTTAGTTTACCAATCCATATTACTTTGTCTTTTTTGTTTTTAAATTATAATAGCTACTATTAGTAATTAGCTTTACTTATGACTTCCTTTCACTTGTATATACTTGCATTTTTATTTTACCTGCTGTTTCACTACACAAATACTGAGCAATTAATTCTTTTGATCTAAATTTAACTCTCTGAATACCAGATATCTAGTCTAGGCTAAATCTGCCATGTGGCAGGCATCTAGGAGAGGTAAAATTAATCTTTGGCTTGAAGCACCTTGCTTTGTTCACTGCTCAGGGTAACTCTGTTAATTTATTTTTCCATAATCTGCTAATTCTTATTTATTTATTTATTTATTGTTGTATTTTTAACCAGAGATTAAGCTTACTGCTGGATCACCCTCCCCACAATATGCTTTTAAAAATTTGTAGCATATTTCCTACTTCCATTCCTTTGGTACTGAGGCCAATTTAAGCACTAGGTTACACACCACAGTGAGTAGTTTGGCAATTTCATATTTGACTTCCCTTAGTGCTCTTGCATTAATACCATCTGGTCCTGATGATTTGTCACTATTCATTTTATCAATTTGTTCTTAAAGCTCTTCTACTGACACTTCAATTTAAGTCAGTTCCTCAGATTTGTTCCCCCATAAAGAATGGTTCCAGTGTGGAAACCTCCCTAAGCTCTTCTGTAGTGAACACTGATGCAAAGAAATCATTTAGCTTCTCTGACATGGTCTGATCTTCCTTGAGTGTTCCTCTTACACCTGTAGGCCTGATTGACTCCTTGGAAGATTTTACGTATTATTTTTCTGCCTTTAGCAAGTTATTCCTCAAAATTTTGTATCCTCTGTCTTCTTTTGGTTTTGTTTTTAGACTGCTAGAGTTTATATTCTTTTCCATTTTCCATTGTCAGAAAACATATCACAAGACACAACAAATAAAGGAAGTGAACAAGTCGGTTACTGGGGACAGGGCAAGAGATAAAAAGTAACAAAAAGGCAAGAGTATGTGCATTCAACAACCACAAATGCTACCAAATATCACTGCTTTGTTTCCTCCAGATATTGTGAAAAAGGTGAATTTTACTGAAGAGTTAGAATGGTTACTAACATTCATCTGACAGTTTCACTAAGGATCTTGGAAAATTTTATGTTTTTCAAACTTTAAATTTTGATCAATTTTGAGAAATGCCATTGGGTATTTTTGATATCCACTAATTGGTATCAAAGTCATATCGAAGAGGTATTGCAAAGAGCCTCATGATTTGTTAGTTGTAAACTTTTATTTGTTGACTTCCAATGTTTTCATCCAGGTTTCAGCTCAAGTTACAGTTGCATCTGTGTGTTCTCTCTTCCAAGATTTTCAAGAAGACTTCATTAATGTCAACCTCGTTTTGTGCTTTCCTTCCTTCCTTCCTTCCTTCCTTCCTTCCTTCCTTCCGTCCGTCCGTCC
>WBMW01001908.1:77789-92187 GCA_013396635.1 Penelope pileata | reverse complement strand
TCCTTCCTTCCTTCCTTCCTTCCTTCCTTCCTTCCTTCCTTCCTTCCGTCCGTCCGTCCGTCTTTCTGTCTGTCTTTTATTGGACAGCTTTTATTTAGCTAAGTGTAAGTGGAACTTTCTCTGTATCTGATTTCCATCAACTGAGCAACAACACAGGCTCATCAAGGGAATGTCTTGCCTTAGCAATTTGATCTACTTCTGTGATAAGGTCACTCACTTGGTGGATGAAGGGAAAGCAGAAGACATAATCTTTCTGGATTTCAGCAAGGCCTCTGATAGCATCCCTCGTGGCATCCTTCTGGACAAATTGTCCAGCTGTGAAATAAACAAGTTCATGCTATCTTGAGTGATGAACCGGCTCAACAGCAGAGCTCAAAGTGCTGTAATAAATGGGGCTACTTCTGGCTGGCAGACAGTGACTAGCAATATTCTCCATGACTCAATTCTAGACCGGTTCTTTTCAATATATTTATCAGTGACTGGGATGCAGGAGTGCATCCTCAGCAAGTTTGCTGATGGTATTAAATGGGGAGTTGTATTTGACTCCCTGTAGGAATCAGAGGCTTTGCAGAGGGATCTAGATGTATTACAGCACTGAGCGGTTAGCAACAACATGAAGTTCAACTAAGGAAAATGACAGATGCTGCACCTGGAACAGAGTAATGCCAGACACAGGCACAGGCTGGAGGTAAGTGGCTGGAGAGCAGCTCAGCAGGAAGGGACCTGTGGGTGCTGGTTAACATCAGGCTCAATGTGAGCCAGCAGTGTGCTCGGGCAGTCAAGTGAGTGAACTGCATTTTGGGGTGCATTAAAAGCAACTCAACCAGCCAAAAGAGGTGATTCTTAGCTATGTTTAGTGTTGGTGTGACCACACCTTGAGAACTGTGTGCTGATCTGAGCTCTACAATATAAAAGGGATGTTAAGGTACTTGAACACATCCAGAGAAAGGCACCAAAGCTGGTAGCAGGGCTGAAGGCATGCCCTGTGAGGAGAGGCTGAGGACATCAGGCTGTCCAGTCTGGAGAAGAGGAGGCCAAGAGGTGACCTCACTGCTCCCTGAAGTGCCCCGATGAGGGAAAGCAGAGGGAGATGACAGGCTCTGCTGCTGGAACTGATGGTAGAACACATGGGAATGGCACAAAGCTGTGCCAAGGGAGACTCACACTGGACATTAGGAAAAAAATCATTTACTGTGAAGGTGCTCAGACACTGGCAAAAGCTCCTTAGGGAGGTGGTTGGTGCCCTGAGGTTGACAGTATTCAAGAGGCATTTGAATAATGCCTTCAATAAGTTTTGATTAGCCCTGAAGTCATCAGACAGTTGGACTTGATTATCTTTGTATACATTCCACCCAACTGAACTATTATTCTATTCCATTCCATTCCATTCCATTCCATTCCATTCTGCTTTCTCTTTGTACCTCAGAGGGGCAAAGCAAAATCATCAAGGCAGTTATGGTCTACTCTGAGCACAGGAGAACTGAAAGTCTTTTTTGACAGATCTTCCACTGGTCATTTCTTCAACAGAGCTTCTAATGGACAGAATTTATCGTTTGCCATTATTTGTCATGTTTAAAACTTGAAAGAATAAATCACTCTATTTTTTTTTCCTTCCTGTTACCAGTAAATAATCCACACAACTCATACTCTCGTAATGTCTTTGCTCATGCAAATTGCTTGACTTTCATGTTTAGTTTAATTGATATTAATGGAGCTAATTATGACAAGAAGATGTTCTTACTTGTGAAATAGTTTTCAGGATTCCATTTTTGGATAACATAGAGAGCAAAACACTATTTTGGATGTATACCTGAGGCAAGGATGAAAATCATATTTAAAGGTGTAATTCTTGTTAACAGACTGGTAAAAATAGATTTTATTTCTTCTTTAATGTGTGACAAAATTTTGCTGTGTATAAGTATCGAAACTGGGTTAACATCATCTCTTTGCTGACTAGGTTCTGTTTTTCTGACGTCAGAGTTGCTTCTATGTGCAGAATTACTGTTTCAAGGCAGCTACAGGTAAATCTCTTCAGTCATCTCTGAAAGAAACAAACAAAATATCACAAAAAATTAAGTATTCTGGGAAGATACCATTTGGTGATGAACTATTTTGTTTGGTCCTTTCTACCAAATCAATGAGGATACAAATGAGAACTAAACACTCATTTTATTCTACCTGTGTTTTCCCCGTTTTTCTTGGAAGAACATGAAACTTTCTTGCATACGAATCAAGATTCTTTGCACTGTAGTGCAGAAAGATGTGCAGATGGTGGGGAATAGTGCCAGTTAAGGTGACACTTCAGCTCCCACAGTCTGGTCATGGTTACACAGCTGTGCAGAACTGTCCATCCAGAAGGCATCAGGATCTAGGCCTGAGAGAATCTAAGCTAGATAAAGGTATTTTGTTGTGCTAAGAACAAAAAAAGGGGGATTGTTACAATTTTCTTCTTAAGTTGCATTTAAATTACAAAATTTCACATTCACAGTTAGTGTACAAGTGTTTGAAGAACCTGTAAGTGCTTCTGTCCTCACCTGAAACTATGCTGTCTGACATGGCAAAATGAACGTTTTGGAATTTAGTGTTTGCAGTATATTTAAATAATTATTTTTTTCTCTTTCTGTTATTAATTTATTCTTCTTGAGGATGTAATTAACCTGTCATAAAAACAGATAAACTATATGTAGGAATATTATTGCTGTTGGCACTGTACTATCTAAAGTTCTAGAGAACACCTTATTTTTAATTTTGCTGCATATGTTTCCATATAACATAGAATGTAATTATGCTGCAATATACAATGTGTCTCAATAGTTTATCAATATGCTTATAGGTCTCATAGCCAGGGGTATCAAAGCTTATGGATTCAGAACCATGATATATTTTACTTATGTAAATATGCATAGGTTGCTCTGAAGGAATGCCGAAATTGTATATGAAACAAAGTTGTGTCATTGAATTCCTTCATGTGGGAAAAATGGCACCCATTGACGTTCATCAATGCTTGATGAACGTTTATGGAGAACGAACAGCGGATGTGAGCACAGTGAGATGGCGGGTTGTGCATTTCAGCTATGGCGACAGCAACAGTGGGGCACCAAAATGTGGGACAGCAAAAATGTATAGCTAATGGTGGTGACTAAGTTCAAACATAGCGTACTGTAGCTGAGAATTTCCTCTAACAAATTATGTTATTGTGCTCCTTTTTTGTAGTTTCCATGGAAATAACTGGGAGGCATTTCTTTCAGAGCAAACTAAATAAGACGACACTTTTCTACCTTGGGAATGTCTATAATGGCTTTTGTCTAGCCCTGCCAGCTCATGGTGAAATGCCTGCAAAGTCTAATGATTTTAGCTTCTCACCTGTTCCACTAGAGGATGGAGGTCAAATTTGGTTGGCAGAAATGCAGAACACCATCAGTCAGTCTGATCCATGAGCTCTGTGTGATGCAGAAATCTCTACACATTTCACTACAGTGGTAGTGACAGAGACATCAGTAACCCATCTCAAGTCTGGACAGTGATCAACTCATTGCTGAGGGGTATTTGCAAGCACTTTCTAACAGAAACAAATAACAGCTGCATTATGTTTACAGAAAGTTCCCTTAGCTTATTTGTAGCCTTGCACTCAGAACAAGCTTTTCATCTGCCCTCTTCTGCAAAGCCAAGTTATCATAATGGAGGCCACCAGCAGGATAAGAAGGGAAGGAATTAAAAGGTGTGGGAGAAAAGCCAGTCAAAATCTTTTTAAGACAATATGAAAAACTGCTCACGTACATACAAATAGGTGAAAATTCTTTTTCAGCTTTATTTACCTGAGAATGAATTTCAGTTTGAAGAGGCCTTTATGTCGTTTCAGGCAAAGCACCTAAGATATAAGCAATTTTCAACAAGAGTACTACACATTTGTCTTTATAACAATTTGTATGTAACAGCTTTTATGCAAATGACACTAAAGTGGCACCTTTTTTCTAAATTGGACATTTTTATGGTTATAATTTTCTTCTGTAATAACAGCAAAAAAATGGCTGTCCCAGTGGAGTCGAGCATTTCATCTCCAGCACTGTTTTGTGAAGTTGGAATGACAAGTTTCTTTCATTTGCTCAAAGAATGACAAAAAAGTATTTTTTGTCATTCTTGTCTGACTTGGTTGAGGCAGTTACTCTTGGAAGCAGCACCGGTCCCCTGACACCAACCTCTTCTCTGCCAGCAAGAATGGTCTCATAAAATCATAATAAAATTTAAAGGAACTAAAAAATGTTACATCCTGTCTCTTTCTACTCTTTGAAGGACATAAATTACTTTGTTAGTTTAAGCATTTGTTGCTTGGGTTTGGTCTTTAGCATTCATATCTACTCATTTTCCAGATGTCAGACGGGTGACTTTTACAGACTGTGGTCTTTGATTTAATTACCTTCAATACAAGAGAATTAATGTATTTCTTGCAAACATCCCAAGGCATTAGTATAATATACCAAGTTAAATAAAAGACAGGTTATTGTTGCTTAATTGACTACACAGTTCTGCAACAGCAATGTAGCAAATTGTTGGTCTATAACAATGATTAAAATCTATCCCAGTTACTAGTTAATTAGTGATCTGCAGCCAAGAAACTTTGTGATGGATGATTTTACCCCCACAAACTGATAAATTGGTAGACTTTAATTGAGGCATACAGTTAGGTTAACAAAGTCAAAGTTGAAGACTGATATTTCTTCTCATAAAAAAGAATCTCATAAAATGTACTTAACTGTACTTTTTAGTGAAAAACCCACAAATGTTTATTTTAATGAGAACGGACTATAAATGCTAAAAGGCCTTGTGCCTTTCTACATAAACTACGTATATAATAAATATATACTTTCTATATATAATCTAGTTTAATTCCAGATCTTTTTTTAGCCACTTCTCTGCTAGCACTGACTTTTATTCCTACTACTCAAGCATAGTAGCACTAAACACATTGGCTTAGGTAACTAAGGCTGGCTTAGGAAAGCACCTACATACCTGAGTATAGCACTTCTTCCAGAGAAACAAGCTGGCTCAGCCTGGGTCCACAAACAGTATGCTTTGGCATACAGAAGCCTAGGGCTGAACAGAAATAAACTCATAGTTCCGCTGTACTCTGAAGCTCCCAAGCCCAGAATACACTGTCTCTGAGAGAAAACTTTTTACTATCCCCAACAAAGACTGTTCAGGGTCCTATTATTATGGCACACATTGCATAGTGCATAGAATCCCAGTTACATTCCTTGTCCTGTGCATGAACAAAACACTATAATTACTCAAGACAATTTATTTCAGTTATTGCACACAATGCTACATTTTGAGGAATACAGTTGTCCATTGCTTAGCTCATCCTTCCATGTGAGTGGGAGAAAACCCCAATACAGGAGAAGAAAGACCTAGAAGAAGCTTCTCTTCAGCTTGGTCTAAAGGCAGAGGATGCATCCCCATGGCCAGAGGATGCTTTAGGGGTGAAAAAAAAGCAGCTACCATTTGCTGAGATAAAATCTGGCCATTTTTAACTGAGGCAGAAGGGACATCAGAATTCGATCTTCTCATAGCTCAAGCAAAACAGTATGTTGCTTGTGTCTTTCTGTATTTGGCACCTAGCATCCTGTTTTTGAAGCTGCTGTAGTTGCTAATCCAGTTGTCCTAAAAAGGCAAGACGTACAAGCTGATCCTTTTCTCTAAGAACCAAATAACTACATAGTTGTTGTTATCATTTAGTTTTTTTTTCAAGTCTGGAGATCTAGTATTGGTGACTTGCTCCACTTTCATTGCAGGAAGTAGAGTCATCTTTGAAAGAAGTAGTTTGGGATCCTTAAGTCATTCAGTACATGGGACATTTTCTAGAGCTTACTGTAGTTATGCCAATAACCTGAAATGGTCTGCATTAGAAAAATAAGATGTTCTCTATCCAGTCAACAGTTTCCATCTTTGAGGTTGCTCCATTTTGCACGATGCCTTCCATTTCAGCTATACAGTATCTATATATATAATTGCTGAAATGTCAGACTCAAGAGTGACTTGAGACATCTTAATATTGCAGTCAGGCAAAGTTTCAAAGCAATTAAAGCAATAAGTATGTCTGCAAAAGGAATTTCCTGAGAATAATGACTAGGGGGAGGAGTTGATTACATTAATAAGTACGCTAGAATATTAACTCTGAACTTATGCTTCAAAATGCCCTGAAAAATTTCCACTAAATTTTCACTATTAAATTTTATTTAATATTTCCATTAAATTTTCACTAAATTTCCTAAAGAAAGATACCGGAAACCTCTATCCTCCTGCTCCCTCCTCTAAAAAACAAAAATGCAGCATTGTGATACAACTGAGTAGGTCAAGTAGTATGTATGTTCGGGGCAGTCCCATGCCAGAAATAATGTCTTTAATCATTTGGATTAAATCATTTCTCAGTACACCATCTAATTTATAAATATCTGCTTATGAAGAAGCACTTACAATATTATAGAGGGTTTTTAATTCATTATTTACATTTTAGAAGCACTTTTTTTTCTCAGCATAATATTAATTAATGAATACTTTGTGCATTTAGTAATGCCTTTCATCTGAAGACCTCAAAGCATCTCTAGACAAGTGGGCAAACTGAGGCAGATAACTACTAAGCTGCATTTTCAAGGTTATTCTGTACGTTCCTGGTGGAGCTAGCAATGGATACCCTTGTGTGTTGATTATGAATCCCAAAACCAGCTCCCCTGGTCCATTGCACTGCATGAACAACTCTATGTATACTAATAGATTATTAATGTTCTGACTATCTAATGGTTTCCATAGCTTTATGCAAGATGTACCTTTAGGGCTTTATAGTTAAGGAAATATGTGTTAATATTAGTATTAAAAAATACTTTTTGTTGTCAAATATTCAGTGGAATCAAGTTAACAAATGCTCAACTTGCTCTCCCTGAAACCTTGTGATGAAAATAGTTCTTCTAAGGTTATTGAACAAAAGAGCTAATTTCATGGGAAATAATTTTTTTTTTACCTCTTCTACATAAATGTCAGAAAGACTTTGAAGCTCTTTGTTGTCACTCAGTCAGCAGGGCTAGGAAAGAACCCAAGTTTTAAAAAATATATTTTTAAAAAATTTTGAAAATCTTATCTAACTCAGGCCTAATCCTCATTTGAACTAAAGCCTCTTTGTGTTTTTCCAGCTATGTAAAGGGATTTGGAAATACATGTTAAAACACTCTTCCTCAACGACATAAAGAGATTTAAAGTATCTGGGAAAAATATATTGCTTCACTGTTACCTTTTGCTACATTTCTCATTACTTCAGCTCAGTAGGAAAACAAAAGAAATATGAGTTCTTCTGGTAACGTTTTTATTTCATGTGTCATATTTACCTTTGACTAAAAGGCTTTTTTGTACAACTGTGTAAGAAATAGTACAGTGTTGTTTTTGCAGGACCCTCCTTCCTGTCTCCCAATTTCCCTAACCTTCCCCAAAAACTCTAGAACATGCCTGAAACCTCCCCCCAAATATCTCCCACGGGACCCCAAAGTGCCCTTAGAGACCCCTCCTCCAAGTTAGAAAGTATAAGGTTGTTTTTCACTTGTATTGTCTTCTCTTCTGTATCTGTATCCTTCGTTTGGATATGTGCTGTTGTGCTCTCTAAGATTGTAGGAGAAGGATTCCTTGCTGCAGAACGTGCTGTACCTTGTTTACGATACTTTGTGCGTCAGGATGGTGTAAACAGAACACTGTGAACAAGAAGGCCAGTTTAAACACAGCATATCACATCAAAACAGGGTATAGTTTTGGCTAATTATTAGGAACAAGGCTGGAGAGTCCGTGCTTCTGAAGGGTACCAGGAGAAGGACCAGCTAACTGACTCTGAGGCCTGAATTTGCTCAAAGGTTACTCAGAAAAAGGGACAATGCTTAAACTGACCATGAAGCAAAGAGGGGAGGAGAATTGGAAAGAATCATATCCAAGTCGTAAGCAGGTGTAGGACATTCGGCTGTGTCAGATAGATTGTAGACTGTAAACCCCAAAGTACTCAACCAACGAGGAACCAGGGCAGGGGAAGAATAAAAACTGCTGTACATTTCTGCTTGGCGTGCCTACCTGCTAGGTCACTCGCTTTGCAAAGTGTCAATAAAGGGCCATTCACCTAATACTCTGCCTGAGCCTAAGTCATCGGCCATGGAGCGTTTCTTACAACTTCACAACTGCTAATATCCAGAGTGATCATTGCATCATGAATAATCAAATGAGAATAGCCAACTGTGTCATGGCCCAAATGTCCTATTATTGTCTGCAGGAAAAGCATCCTTTCATTTTAGACTATTTTACAGCCTGCTATAATCCTTGCTAGCCTAACACCAGAAAGCCACTCAAAATTCCTGTTTTTTTTTTTGGAAAACATTGAGTGTTCTGTATCTATTTTCTGCTTAACTTCTATCTGTAGCATACATGACAATTCACTGTTCCTGTCATCCTGGTGTGTTTTGTGCTTCGTTAATTATGAAAATCACATGGTGATTACATAGCCTTTATGTGCAAATCAAAAAACATAGTGCACGCAGTTACACACAGCCCTGGACTGTGCTTGTCAATCACTACAGAATCACTGAAAGAAGGCTTGCAATTCCCCTAACACCATTATTTCTCATAAGTGTTCATTTTCTACACCAAGGTAATGGACTGAGGAAGGGGACAGATCCTGATCTCTCCTATATTGGTGTAAATTAGGAATAACCCCTCTGAGAACAGAGTGATTACTCTGATTAAGCAACCGAGATCAGAATCTGGCTCAGGAACTTTGCATAGTCACTATAAAATTTGGAAGAGGGAACCCCTGTCTATCTCAATTTCTCAAGTGCTATCTGTCTGCTACCAGGCACACAAACATTAATTGTGTGTTTTAAAACTTTGTTTGGTTGAACCTGTCATCCTAGGCTAAAATTGTGTGACCTAACTTGTAGTAGATTTTGCAGTGAAGGTATCATTTACTGTTGAGTATATTTTACTGTGCTGTTATAGATCTTTTCACTCAACCAGCTGTCTAACATGTTGAATAGTCTTTCATCTTGTCAAACACTTCCATTCCCCTTTCTACAGCTTTCTCAGCCAACATGTACACACCTAATCAATCTAATGCCACTGTCTCCAGACTTTAAAACCAAAAAGCACTGCCCAAACTACTTTTTTAAAGAGACAGTCATCCTTTTCCAGTAAATTCATCATCAAGAGGACTGATAAATTGTTAAATGAGAGGAAACACTTTGCTGAAACTGTTACTCTAGGTCCAGCCTTAGAGCTCCAGTTCACTCACTGAATCTGTCATTTGGTAAAGGCTGTTGGGGGCTTCCCTTCACACTGATCATGTATATGTTAATGTAATTTAGTTTAATAAACAACTTACCCATGGAACTGAGCTTAAATTCTCTTGCTTTTGCTTACATATACCTTTTTTTATTGCCATTTTTAGGCAAACAAGATTAGTCTGCCTCAATCTGTTTTATACCATTTTTCTTATTTTTTTTTCTCTTATCCTTCATCAATGGAGACTCCATTAGTAGATTGATATTTACATCATATAAGAAGCAGGGAAAAAAAATAAAAAAGCCATTGGCACTGCTTTCAGGTGGCCCCTGCTATGTGATAAAGTATATACCTAACACGGCATGGAGTATTCATTAGGGTTGCTTTTGTTTTTATTACTTTTATTTTTATTAGATATATTACCTCCTGAGACTGTACGAAGTGAACCATGTCACTGAGTGAGATTACTACTCAGTTAATAGCAGTTCTGAAATCAGTCAATTGGGAATAGGCTATGTTGCAAGAACCTCTAAAATGAGCATATGTGCAGTTGGGGACAGGGCAGCTTTCTGAAGGGGAAGGTTTTCTACTGTTGCAGGATTCTCCAGTGGAACATTTTTCAATTGCGTGCTCATTTCTATATGTGCTTTTACTTAAAACAGATAACAACAACTGAAACAAACAGTTTTATAGCCAGCAGGTACACATGAAATAGAGAGGCCTGAACAAACAGGTAGAGGTAGGTCCTTTGTATTTTCAGCTTGGTTTTGAATTACTAAGGATGGAGGGAGGTAAAGACACATCAACCTTTAAGCCCCTTTGACATTCACAAAGTGCTAAAAGTCAGCTGGGGTCTCAGCTCTGACAAATTTGCATCTCTTTGAATATGACGCTTGAAAAGCCAAGCTGCTAGATTAAATTTTGCCATGGAGAAAATGAGAAAGGCTTCCATCTCCTAGGTCTACTGGGAGGATCTTTATGGTTGATTTACTTTTTTTAAATAAATGTTTCTTTATGTGTTTTCTCTAGTTTGTGTCCAGCCTTCCTCTATCAGGCATGCTGTAACTTCTGCCTGTTTTTTCAGCCCACAGTAAGTCAACCTGGGCAGAGTACAAGGTGAAATAATATTTCAATCCACTCTGCATATCCCTTCTGTGTTTTCTGATTAAAATTTGCAAGCAAATCCTGGAATAAACTATATCTGACATGACTTCTAAAATAATTTACACAGTTTATAAACCATCTTCCAACCCCTCCCTATGCCATTTGTATGCAGAAGTGATGCAGGTTTGCAGGAGCAGGCCCAGCTATGTAGTTGAAACCTTACTACAAAGGACAGCAAGCAGAATAATGGTTGCAGTGAACCCATAAACATAATAAACCGATTGCCCATTGAATGAAGTCTGCTAAAGTATGAGTTATCTAATGAGCTGCTGTGGTTCAGGCTGACTCATTCTGCATTAAGTCAACAGTGACACCACTGACAAGTGGACTTGCAGCAGGGAGGGTGAAGGCAGAATTTAGCACTGGTTTAGGTGTGGAGCTGTTTCAGTTAATGACAAATAAAAGGGTGTATGTAGAGGCAATTGGTTCAATATGGACTCAATCTATTTGCTACATATTTATGGCAACTCCCTAATTTATAGCCATCTCAAGAAAAAAACTTTTCACAGATATTGAATGTAAGCATTGTTAATGTTTACTGAAGAAATCCCAAGTACACTGTTGTTGTTCTTGCATTGTTAAAGAGGGCTTGTGCTTGAAAACAATTTAGATTTTACAGGAAAACTTAATACCACTCCCTTGTATCTACCTTTGCTATTCTGGGGGACTTGTTATTTTTGGGATTTCTAAAGCAGAATAAATCTTTCTTGTGAAGTAGGAGAATCCCTCAATGCTTTACTTCGTCTTTGTTTCTTATGTTTAAGTGAAAATGTACATAACAGAGATCATGTCCAGAGCCAGAGCCAGTAGGAGATGTTGTGAGTGAAGGCACACTTTTTTTTCCTTTGTATAAAAACTGTGGAGCAGCATAAGTTATGAAAAAAATTAAATATAAATAGTTTTTCCTTTTTTAATTTTTATTTCTTTTCTGAGTTCTTATAATTTTTTAGCAGATCACATAGCATTGGAATGAAATGGAGTCTGTAGTTAGGACTTAGCAATCCTGCAGTTTTAACTCAGTCACTTGGGTTCTGATTTAGCCCAACATGTGTCTCTAAATAACTCAGGAAAGCAGATTGATGATATAGTTAGAAGAGGAAGAACAGCACTGCAGACTGACAGTACTAAACAATCTGGTTATAAAATGTATTTAAGCATCTGAAGAAGTCTTTCTGAAAAAAAAAGAAAAGAAAAGATCTAGGAACCCAACAGAGCTCCTGTTCACACTGAAGGAAATGGTAAGGTGTAGGGAGCCCTTTTTAAGCAGTTAAATATGTGCCCAGCTATTAAACTGATCCTGAGTATCTTAACCTCAGCAATTTACTGTCATATCAGGGTCTCATTCTTGTCTGTTTGCTTCAGTGGACATTGTGGCATTCCAGCTGCAGACACTGAAGTATTTTCTCATCAGAGAAGGAAACACTTTCCAGAAACTAAATGGTTCAATGCTTTATTTATCCAGCTAAATTCTCTTATACCTTTCAGTGTTCATTACTCTTAGTACTTGGATTTTCCTCCCTTGAGTGCAGTTGCTGTTGATGCTCTCAGGCCAGCTCCCACCCATGCTTGCTCTGCATACTACAGACTGTAGACTGCACCTTTGTCCATTTCGTTCCCTGCTCTTGCGCATGCCACCTAAGCGTGGCCTTTTGTTGGTGATTACCAGCACCTCCAGGATCATAGCATACAAGCAGCAGTGGGCTCTGCCAGGTGTATCCTTGCTGAAGGGGGATTTCACAATGCTCCCACTCAGTTACACCTTCCAAAGAGCAGAAGCATTTGGGTGTGTAGCGAACTTCTTGCCCCATGCCCAAGCCATCTATGGGATGGTGACCAAATGCTGTCTAGCAGACGCAGCACAACCAAGCAGATATTTTATTCAGAATTAGGCCCCTAACTCCTGGTGTCTGCTTCCCAGCTAGGATAATGACTTGGATGCCTTTTTTTAGAGAAAGAAAAAAGAGTGATCTGGGAGCCTCTGAGAAGAGCACTTCAATACCTCATTTGAATAGAGTTTTATGCGATATATTGGAGTTTCTAGGACGACTCCCCTACAAATGGATCATTACAGTGGTAAAAGCCAGTTTATTATTTAACCAATTCAGGCTGAGTGGAGACTGGAGAGTATTAGCACTTGCATTGATTGTAAGTAAGAGTCTAGTAATTAATGATCAGAGTTTTCAGCAACAGTCTTGAGGAGAGAGTGCAATGTTCCCGAATAGGTATGACTGAGGAGGTGGTAACTGAATTCAGAATTAGTCTGAAGACAAGCGCAATAAAAAGCAGGACATTCCCATAACTGATTGCCAATGCTTTGTCCACACATCACAAGTATTACTCAGTGATTACTCATTATTACCCAGTAAGTGGATTAAATCATGCTCTTTGGATTTGGATCGACACAATAGTTTTCAGACTTTAAATGCTTCTTATCCCCAGTAGAGCCCAGAATAATTAACAAAGTCAATTGACTCAAAAGCATCCTAAGAATTGCTGTGAGTGGTCCTAAGCCAAATGAAGGGGTAAATAAATGTCTCTGTTAGCCAAAGGCTGAAAGTAATGCATAGATATGACTAGAAAAGGCTGCCTTTGTCTCAGTCCTGGCATTTCTAACATGTTGTCTTGTTAGAAATGGTCAGACTGTGGTACAGATTTTTGCCTGCATTTGCTCAGTAAAGAGCAGTTCTGAAAAAATAATTAGATTTTCACTACTGTTTTTTTTCTTCTGATTAATTCTCATTTCTATCTTAAAATATGCTAGGAATTCTTTCTTTAAATTTACTCAATGGATACAAATTTGTTAGAACCTTGGACTCACCTTTCCTCTTGAATAATGAACTTCAAAATTGTTTTATGTTTAGGAATATAGAATGATATAGATGACTACATTTCTCATATACATACAGTAGAAAAGCATGGCTTGGAATAAGCTTTTTACTACACTTTGCTTCGAGGTGATCTGCTAATTTCTAAAGCTTTACTGTGATTTATTGTGGTCACATTTTAACGTTTTCAGCAATAGGCATATTTATTTACTTCAATGATAAAATGGATAAAAATCCACATGACTCAGACTTTCAGATTTATGAAATCCTTCTTTCTCTTGCAAGATTATATTCTGGAGGAATACTCACATTTAGAATACATTTCATCCACTCAATGAACATGATACAATTGTCTTTCCATATCTAAGAGTCTTTTAAAAATGTTTTTCTTTTTTAATTCTGATAGTACAGATTAATAGCAATAACAATAAAAACTCTTAAGAAATAATTATTAATAAAAATGTTATCCGATTAAACAATAACAACCCTCCTCCCTACTCCCCTCCAATCATCCTTGTGCTTGAGCTCTGTGTTGTATTTTCTGTGTTTGTCCTTCAGATGACATGATCTTTAGAATACTAGCTTAATTTTTGACTCATTCAGTGGAGACTACATGGTCAGTGTATAGCAAAAGAACACATAATAATGCACAGATTTGTGATAGGTGCAGACATACACCAGGTGTATTTCTTAATAGCTATAGATCTGAATGCATATATGGTTACTTACACATTTAAAATCATGTATTTTGACCAATGAGGAGAAATATATGCATGTGAAATTCTATCCTCATAGCACCCGTCTCAGGGTTATGCAAACTGATTGGTTTTTTGTCTTTGTTGTCTTTTGTAAGGTACAAGCAGATAACCATGATCTTAAATTAACTCTTTCTAAATAATAAAAATGATGTTAGTAACAGGGCTTGTTTAAATCCAAATGGACAAGTTTATGTTCCCTTCTGCCCCTTTCTCTCTCTCACTCCCTCTGCCTCTCCCCCTATCTCTCACTTTACCTTCCCAACGGCACTATTTTATTTCAGAAGAAAACTTATGAAAATTGTTGAAATACACACTACAAAGCATTTGCTTTTTTTTTTTCCCTCTCCTTTTTTT
>WBMW01001908.1:47479-77753 GCA_013396635.1 Penelope pileata | reverse complement strand
TTTTTTTTTTTTATTTCAGCAGATAGCCCCCAAAAAAGGCAGGGATGTCAAAGGCTTCGAGTCCCCCCTTTGACATTCACGCAGTGCTGAGAGTCAGCCGGGGTCTCAGCTCTGACAAATTTGCATCTCTTTGAATGTGACGCTTGAAAAAAGCCGGAGCTGCTAGATTAAATTTTTTTTTTTTCCATCGAGAAAATGAGAAAAGCCTCTATCTCTCTGCCGAGTCTACTGGGAAGATCTTTATTCTGATTCTTGTTAGAATTGTTTATCACCCTGACAGACCAGACTCGGACGAGATAAAGGCGCTGCTCCATCACGGGGCCTGACAGTGGTAGGACATGCAGAGAAATGAAAGGAGCAGGGGAAAATATTATTAATAGATGCCGACTTGATTTGCCTCTATGGCACGTCAAGGAAGGAAAGAAGGGGGGAGCCACGGCTTGATTGCAAGCCTATGAAGTTCTGTCCAAAAAAGAAGCTATTTTTCATTAAGTGATAGAAGGGCTTTTTTCATGTTCTTTCCTGAGGAGCTGATAACTTATGCAGTTTATTCTAACCCTGCTGATTTCTGTCAGGGAAAGAAAACTCCTGAAAGATGGCTCCAGCTCGTCCTTTTCAGAGAAGGAGGCTGTCTTGTCAAAAATGGTAGCAGAGCTTTAAAGCCTTGGCCTTGACCCCTGCAACATCCCTTGGATATGATTGGGTGTCCACATGTTGGTGAGCATGGGGGCCATGGGAGAAAGGCATTATTACGTGCCCACTGCAACCTTCACAGCTGGGAAAATATGTATATGCTGAGCAGCACTTGCACACATGGACATGCTCACATGCACCACATGCACCAGGGCTTTGTGTGAGCATACATGCAGAAACATTTGTTCTGCTGCCCAGTTACTCTGCAGTTAGAAAAGATCTGTCCAATACCAGCATGTGCTGAATTTGGGAATAGGAGGCTGGGCGCAAACTTAGAGCAGCCTCCTTCAAACTGAGTGTTCAAAATGATAACCAGCTCCCTGCTACCTCCTGGGTGTAAGGGTTCTCATAGAAACCTGACCTGCTGAGGGGTCCTGCAGTGATGCTGACTCTGCTTGGACTCTCATGTGTTCTGCGGCAAAACTGTCCCTACAGGATTGTTCTTACTCTTAGATTTTTTACAGAGAAACTAGAAACGAAAATACTATTTGTGGGCATTGTGGCCATGTTGTTGTCGTTCTTGAATCTTTCGCATCTGCAGCTCTGGCTGTCTGGCGTATTTACTGATATGACAGTGTTACATGAACACAATTTCTTACTTGTAATATCCTTATTCTTCTCCTGAAAGAATTGTGTTTGATCACTGTTCCTGCCTGAATTTTAATTCAATTTAACTACTGGAGAAATGTTTTACTGAGGGCAAGAAAGTAGGTCTGGTTTTGTGCACCTATTCTTTGAGATCATTTCCTACTGTCTCCATCTTACAATGTGTTGAGCATCTCCTGAGAAGATATGAATGTTGCCTGGCTGTCTTTGGTTTCAGTACAATTGGACTGTTTGCTGATCAAGAGAATCACTCAGCACTGTGCTGGTGGAAAGGAGAGTGGCCTTTTTCTGGAAAGCTCATGAACAGTCTTACTGCTAGGCAGGTCACTTTTTCTTCCCCTCTCAAATTTTTCCTTATGAGTTATTCTTTATAGTAAGAACTATAAATACTTATGAAACTCCAGATCTTTTCCATTCAGTTGATAATAATAGATGAATTACTTTGTATGTGAAAACTGAAAAAAAAATTAAATGTCACTAGGTACCATGTCTCCACAGTGATGTGTCCTTAGAATTTTGATCATCTTCTGTCCCCACTGCCATTTGTTTCCCTCGTTTATCATATCATAGACAGAGCTAAAGGGAAAGTTTTTCATTCTTTTTTTCAGGAGCTGAGGCATCTACCCAGTTTAACTAACTCTCTGTCATGTCCCTCCTATTCAACCAAGTCTGGAAATGACTTTCAAATTTAGATGCAGATGACAAATGTAGGGTCAGCTTGGGGGAAATTCTGATCCAAGTGTAGGAACCACAGAGATTAAACAGTTGCCCATTTTTTTATTCTTCTTATTCTATTTTTTTTTAACAAGAAAGATTTTTACCACCTTTTTGATCACTGTTTTGGTGATCCTCCTGTCCTCTCCTGAACACTTCCCTTGGTATGCTGTTGATGTTGTTATAAAACATCAGGCAGCCTGATGTGCCAGATGTTGTAGGAAGACTATGGACTGCTGTGCACTAAGTGCATGTGGCATAGTTAACTGTACACGTGAGGTTGAATTTGATAACTCAGTTATCGAGCTATCTATTTCTTACTACATTGGATGAGAATCCTCAAGCAAATCAATTTAATTGCACCTGAATTTAAAATTAAGGACATTTTTAACAACTTTTGAATGGCATTCTAGTTTTCATAGCATAATAGCAAAAACAAATACAAAGGTGCTGGAGAACTTGACTGGGAGTATGGAGGGAGAGCACAGACTTTGCTCAAATGATCTGGTGGTAAGTCAAGGGAATCTGCAAGCTGAGAAGGGGATAGCAGCTACTGCAGGTTAATGTTCTAGTAGTATACAAAGAAAGACACTGAAATCTTCCAGTTTGTATCCTTTCTCCATTTTCTGTGTTGCTCCTTGGGCTGATGTCTGTGAATTCCCAAGAACTTTGTGCATGTGTGATTCATTCTAACTTCAGGGGCTATGTGAACATTGTGAGCAATCCTGTGTTGGCTCAATGTGAGGAGTCGTCTGATAAAACATAACGACCAATTATAATAGATAGCTCCATTTATTGATAATGAAATGATAGAAGTATTGCATGAGCTCAGAATCACGTTATACTTGATTCTGCAAAAAGCATGTAGCAAAAGACTGTCCAAACACATCACACAGCCAAAGCATGGGAGAAAAGGAGTATAGTGACTGCATTTTCATAGCTCACCATCTGAAGGGTATAGATACTGAGCAACCCAAGATCACACAGAAAGTCTGAAGAAAGGCTGAATGTTTGAACTGAGGTCTTTAATTCCAGTTCAGTTTCTTAACCGCAGCACAGCCTTTCCTCAGCCCAGCCCAGGGTGGTTCAGGGCTGTTTTGGCTGAGCCACGCTCACTGTATCATATTCCGTTGTAAGGCGGACAAGCAAAGCAATTTTAAAAGGCCCCCTTTTTTATGACTGCATATAGTTTACCCTAATTCTGTGAGAATGCATCATGATGTAGGTAAGGATTTTCCTCTTATGGATTTAACTTCACTTGTTTACATTGCTCCAGTGACAAAGAAGGATACTGCTAATGTAACTTTGAGAAAGGAGGATGAGTTATGCATCCCCAAAGTCCTCCATTTGCATAGTTTTAGAAAGTGGATATATTTGGCAGGCGTTCTTTTTATTCAGCAAAGGTTTTGGCACATGCCAGTGTACAGAGGCTGAGTGAACGTCATGTAGCAATTTAAACTGAGAAAACAGATGTGGGTTTGCATTTTGGTATGTGTGGAGTCTCAGACTACCATGAAAATATCTTTGGGCAATCAGCACACCCAAACTGCACTGTTCTCATGTAATATAAACTTCTGGTTATTCTACAAAAATAAATATCTTACTAAATCTTTTACTGAACCTTTGTTGAGTTCTTTTTTGTTTGTTTGTTTGTTTGTTTCATTTAGGTATGCTGCTCCAATTTAACTCTGCCTTGTGTATAATTAGAACAGAATTTATAAGGATTCGTTTTGTGTCAGATAATCATCCAGGAGTTTGGGTCTTTATATGCACTATTCAGATCCTTGGATCTACAAGATAGGAATGAGAGAGGATGTCATCATAAGATTTTCTTTTATAATAGCTCCATACAATCAGACTGCAAAACCCAGAAGAAATTATTTTTCTTCTGATATTTCAGTACTTCTAATACTGAGTGGGAGCACATTCTACACAATGTGCAAAACCTAATGAAATAGTGAGTTAGCTAAGCAACATTGAACAGAAGAAAAAAATACTTGCTTAGATATCAGTTAAAACTTAGACTAAAGAGCTTGCGAGTGGAATGCAAATTTAGCAGAAGGAATTTAAGACCTGGTACCATATCACTGGCAAAATTACCTTGATTTAAATGCACGTCAGTTCAGGTCAATAAAAGGCAATTTTTTCATATGATGAGAAGTATGAAATCCTGAGTAATGTCTGGAATGTGTTCATTGCTGATTTGTCTGAATTAGGTGCGGAAAATAAAAACTTGCATTATTATACAATTTCTTATTAAGTAATCTTAAGTGTGATGGTTTCAAGCTGCAGAATTAGGTCTACAAAATCATTATTTCTATGTATTTATGAAAAACGCGCATTTGTACTTTCAGATAGTTACTGGTTTGCTGGGTTTTTAACAAGACTGTGTGGAAACAGTACTACTAACATGTTCATAGCACTAAATTTTCAACTGAAAAAGAAATTGTAGATTGCTCCAGGGCAATCTCCAAACAAGGCTTAAAAATTTACTGTAAAGTTACTTGCTAGCTGAGTAAACTGTATTTGTTCACACTGACTGTCCAGTTGGCCGCCATTGTGAACATTTCCTCCCTAGTTCCTACTTTTATCAATCTAATTTGTTTTCCCACAGAAAGTTTTGCATATGTGGTACTAATCTGTGGATGTTGCCCTAGAGGAATTCATTAAGATTGTATTTTTAATATCACCTGTTACTAGAAGGAAGTTAATAATTCATAACCATTTATCTACAAATTTGACCTTTTTTTGTCTCCTTCTGAAAAGGTCTGCAATTAGACAGAAGGTTTAGCAAAAATCAATGTCAGCAGAAAATGCTTTTGAAGATTATTTTGCCTATTTCTGGCGTTTGGAAAGCAGACTACAATATATGTAACAAATGTAACCATCAGCCATGTTTGGCTGTCACAAGACTTCAGCTCTGGTGAGTTTCAGTTTCAGTTTCAGCAGTACCATTTCAGGGAACCATATGTATGGCTCATCTTTTTCTGCATAGCCTACAAGAAAGAGCTTTAGAGATATCCTGATCATGCACCAGATCTCGGATAAAGACTTCATTCACCTCTTCTTGTTCAAGAACTCATTGAAACTTGATTTAAACTTTGTTTCTCCCTACATATCAAAGCATGGAGAGCTCATTCATTTGTTTCTCAAAATAACTATATCAGGATATCTGAAGAAATATTTTAATAATTCCCACAATATGCACTCTACCACTCCAAAAGTTGCATGAATAGAAGAACTGCAAAAAAAAAAAAAAAACTCTTTTAAAACCACTTTTTGGTATCCAAGTAACTCAACTCCTTAAGTCATCAACTTTAAGTGAGGAAAGACTGACAATAGAGTGCTCTTTTTAAGGGAGCAAAATAGTGGGGGAGATTGATATAGGTTCATATTCAGGGAACAGCCTAGGTTAATAATTTAAAGGTAGGAAGCTAATTTATGCATCCCTGAAAACCTCCTTTTGTGCAGTTTTAGAAAATGCATACATATGACAGGATATCTCATTGTTCTCAGGATGTGTTATCTTGTATATGTGGAGTAGCTTTAGTGCGATATGAAATGCAAATTTGCCTTACTTTGTTCTTGCCACTTTTATGAATATTAAAAATATGGATAAAATAATTGTGAACACTTTTAGAAAAGGTCTTTAGCTCCTAATTTCAGTGCTATAAAGTTTTTATATTGGTGCAGTAGAAAAAAATTGAAAATTTTACCTGCTTATATTGGCATGAATGTAAGAAATTTAATTGAAAATTTGCATTTTGAGTGCACTCTGAGTGGAATTTTATGAAGGTATGAAACCCTAATGCCGATAAATTGCACAACAGCCTCTCAGGCCAAAACAATATAGTTCATTCATGTTCAGTCAATCAAAACATCATATTTTAAGTGAGTTTAGACCAGCACCAAGTTTATAATACAGGAGGGGCTCAGGAAGACCTGATCCCAGACAGATAAGGCAGTTAGTTAGCAGTACATGGGGTAACACCAGTGCCATCATTTTGAGTGGTTAACAACTATATCCCTTATACCACCAATTCATCTTGATCCTCCCTGCTAAGTGGATTGGCTTGATGAGAAGCCTTTGTGTAGCACAGCTTCTACTCTCTCTAACAGTAAGGGTGGCTCTAAGGCTGCCACATATGCCTCATTTAACGTTAAGCACTGCCTTTGTAAGCCATTTCTGATTATATATATATATGGTGAGTAGTGCTGCAGAAACTGAAACTATGTTAAATCAACAGAATAGGCTTGTTTAAAATATTATGGGAGACCAAAAGGCCAAGTCATTATTTTTGCATATGATTCTTTAATGTAAAAATAAAAAACCATAGACTTTGCTACCCCAGCATTCATTGATGTTATACCCGTGCATTAAGTGCAGACTCAGATTCTTCACATTGCAAGACAAAGAATTATGTTGGAAGCACTAGAACAGATTATTGCTGTGTTGGTCCTTTAATTTAATAGCAGTGTACCTGGGAAGCTATGGACACAGAATCATGCGTCTTATTTGTTTATTAAAATAACAGAATATTATAGAATATTAAATATTGAAATAATAACGTGAATATAATTCACAGCTCAGGCTGAGATTCCTTTCTACTTAAGATGGACCTGTTTCAGGAATTAAACACCTTTTCCTCAGTGTGGCTTTTAGGCTGCAGTTATAAAAATCTTCATCAGCATGTAGTGACTTTACTCATTTCTTTGACAAAAGGCTGATAATTTGCACTAATGGCTTTGCCTGACTCATATGTTTAGATCCCAAATGACTTTGACTGACACAATGAGGAATATTAGTAATATAGAAATAAAGGTTGATGATGGAAAGAGATGGATAAGCATGCTGGACCAGATCCTATTTTTTTACTTCCATAAGAGTTTGCTTCTTTCTGATATTGAACTCCTTTTATGTTGGACTAATTCCCTTTCCTGCTAACATAAATTTTCAGGTCCTAGACTGTGATGCTCATAGTTAGAAGCTTCTCTCTAGACAGGTAGCTCTTTGGAATACATTTTCTCAGATGTAAAGTTGCCCTTGAGTTGAACAGATACATATCTAAAGAGGAAGGTATGGAAAGCAAGAAAAAACCTTCATTTTCCTTTGTAGAGCACATCCAAGAGCTGGATTTTCAAATACTTGGCTAGTTACCCACTTCATGGGCAAGGAAAGAGACTTTGGACTGTTTTCTTTTCTTGCTTTATTTTTGGGATAGTGCTCCCAGGTGTAGATCTCTTCTGAGGTTCTCTTCCATAGTAAACACATACAAAATCTCATACAGACGAATTATGACATCCATACAGGCATCTCTCATAGACATCAAGTCCTGGGCAAAGCCACCATTTCTGACAACAGCAAAAGTGCATGTGAACTGCACACCACCTTTTATGGCCTGCATGGTTATGAGAATACATACCCTGAGATGTAAAGATTAAAACAGTGACAAACTCTGTGCAGAAGAACTTGTAAATCTTGTTGTCATGACCCATATATGTTTACAACATGTGCCAAAGAATAGGATAGGATTAAGAGTGACCTAAGATGGACCTACACAAAAATTCAGAAAGATAAACATTGGGTGAAACTAGGCTTAGCAGGTGGACCATTCTTGAGCAAAAGGGATGGAGGTTCAGGGATAAGTTTTGATGCTGATTTAGATAAATTTTAAAATTCAACAAAAATGAAACTGAAATATAGAAGTCTAAAATAATTTCATGTAAAAATTCACAAATTCAAAGTTAGAAAATAGTGTTTGGCTTTCATAGCCAATTAGAAATGGCATAAAGGGATAAGTGAAAAACATGCAAGTAGGAATGGTTTTGCATCAAGAAAGTCTTACCTGTGCAAAAGATAGAACTTCTGCTTAAGTACTTTGCTTGCGTTAGGCAAATGTTTCCATTGGTTTCTCCGCAGGATCTCCACAAGTATGGGTAGACAGACTGCTTTTGTTTTGTAGAGATGGCACAATATAGAAACCTTTTTCACAGCCAGGAGGAATGACTGTTAGTGGACTTGAATGGATCTTTTGGAGGTTTGCATGACAGAGGCCTCCAAAGCATAACCATTACTTATTTATTTTAAATAAAAACATTTGGGAAAGTGACTTCATGAGATATTTCTTGCTGTTTTAAACCCAGTTCCTTTCATACACTCAGACAGGTATTGAAGCTTGCCTCTAGTTTTTTGGCAGGTGATTTTGAGGAACAGGATACTTAAGAAAGAAAGAAAACATTAAAGAATTCCTGGCTGTAAATACCTATCTTAATAAGACACTTTTGCATAAAAACCTGAAGATTTTTGAGAATAATGAGGCTCACTTACTTTCCATTTCATTTCAAGACTCCTTCACCACACGTCAAATCAAAAGATTGAAAATTTCAGCATGAGAAACTGAAAAAGAAATTGTTCAAAAAAGTAAAAAGCCTGTTACTGAATTTGATTAGAAGTTTATCTATATTCCTGTCTTTGCCAAGAGTTGATCAGAAGAACTGGAAGGCAACTGTTCTTTTACATTTAAAAAGAATAATTGGAGAAGGACAGAAAAGCTCTCTGTATCTCTGTGACTCTAGGAACAATTACATACAAGGGCTTCTCTGTAAGTAATGTCTCCTGTTTTGTTATGTTGGCCCACGATCACAGAGGTGGATGTTGGTGGTATGGCAGTAGATGTTGAACCTTCCCACCAATATTCCATTACATTTTGTTTCTGTGCAACAGCCTGCAGCAGAGGGCAGTCTGACAAAATGATGTCTGACATGGAAGTGTGTATGAAGCAAAGGTCTGGCATTGAATTCTTTCATGTGGTTAAAATTGTATCTATTGATATTCATTGATGCTTGATTAATGTTTATGAAGATCAAACAGTGGATATGAGCACAGTGAAGGGGTGGGTGGTGCGTTTCAGCAGTGATGGAGACAGCAACATACAAGACAAGCCATATTTTGGATTGCCATGGAGATTGTTATGAGCGTGGCATGCAGGCTCTTGTTCATCACTGCTGAAAATGCGTAGCTAATAGTGGTGACTATGTTGAAATACAGTGTTCTGTAGCTGAGAATTTGCTCTATCGAACGGTGTTATCATGTTCTTTTCATCTGTTGTCATTTCTATGGAAATAAATAGGAAGCATTACTTTCGGAGCACCCTTAGTACATGTATACACATAATTATAAAATACGTGTGATGTTACATAGAAATTTGCAGAAGTGCTGTTGTATTGTATAGATGGAAACATAAACCTGTCAATTCAGGTTTTATTGCTAGGATTGCCAGATGCACAGTCCAGGAGTTCAAACATACCAGCCTATGCCACCAGCCCAAGAGACTAGTTCTTTCCTCTGTGGCTTTCACAGTTTTCACACTTGATAGACTCATGTTCCCACACTGTAAGTGCCATGGCCTCCCTCTGTGATTTTTTTGCTTTTGATAAAGATGCCATTGTGTATAACAGCGTTTATATTTCTTAAGAGTTCCCATATCAGCTGTAAGAAACTCCTTAGGTGCTGACCTAAAACAGATGCCATGAGCACTCTCTTTTGCTATTCTAAAAATGTTTTAATGGTTTGTGTATTTTAGTTTTACCAATCACTTAGCCTCCTCATTACATGCTGTTTCTCTCTCAGTTGCCTACAGGGAGACATGGAGAGATAACCTTTCCCTTCCTCTCTTTCCAAATTCAAATTCAAAGAAAAACAGGAAAATTGAATTGCTATGGTGTGACTGTAGGCAACAAAGCTTGCTCTGCTTTGCCAGGATGTGTTAGCTCTGTTTCAGCTATTGGACCAGAAGGTTGTACTTTGTCTGTCTCCTGATCAGAGAAGTTCAGCGTGCTCTGGTTCCTTGGCTATAACCATGTACATATTTCAAATGACCATGAACAAGGCTGACAGCATGACCTGAGACTCAGAAAGGTGGCTGAATATATAAAGTATATGAAGATATCAAGATGGAAATAAAGTGAAGATATCATCACTTTCTTTCAAAAGACAGTTCCAACTAGGAGATCAAATTAGTTTGCAAGATTGGAAAGCGGTAAGACCTGTAGCCTAGATTCCTAACACCATTAAATATTATCCTATGCTTGCACAATTTTTATCATCTCTCCACAATGCTTCAGTTCAATCACAGAATATACAATGAAATAAAAAACATATGGTGGGATTTTAAAAGCGTTCCTGTTTTTTTCTGAGATTCTCAGCTAAAAGTTACATTGACAACTGGCAGATAAAGTTTGATGTACTATAGATCAGTCTTCTTCAGTCACAGAAACTCTACAGGAGTTATCCTCCCATCAGAAAAGGGTTTTACACCCATTACAGAAAAGAAGAACAAAACAAAACCCATAGACACAGTCAAATCCATTAGGCCATGAGAATTTTCTTCCCCTCAATGACACTTTACTGCAATTGTGGACAGCAGATTGTGTTTGGATTGTCAGCAAAACAGTCAGCCCATTACTGTTGTTTAATTTTTTGTGCTTTTTTTTTTTTTCCCCCCTAGCCAAAATATTTAAAAAAAAAAAAAAAAGGGAAAAAAAAAAAGAGAAGTAGATTTCTTCAACAAGCAGCTGCAATGACAGATGGCTGATGAATGCACTACCAGCAGTTCCAATGGAACTCGACTCCGTGGGAGTCGGGGCACTGCGCACCTTCCAAAGGGCACCATGGTAGTCGCTTGGGAAGGGGAGTGAGAGTCAGAATTTCTAACCATGGTGAAAATGTACTGAAGGAAGAGAACATGATGACAAGGGGTGAGAAAGGGAAGGGAGTGATTGAGATCCATCCAGCTGAGTTTTTATCCCCAAGGATGAATTAAGATGAAATAGGGGCCTGGAGCCATAAAAACTTCAGGAGTAATTTAAAATAATGCATCCTCTGCTAAAACATATCATCTTAGCCAGCCACTTGCCATTAGGCTTTGTTGATCTTTCTTCCCTAGCCCCCAGATGGACTTCTCATCTCTCTGTTCTTTCTATATACTTTTCTACTGTCTTTCCTGTTCCTCCTTTTTCCCATAGTTGTCTCTTCCTAGCCTTATGATCACATGATTGTGAAGGAAATCGCTACGCTGTTGCTCTTCTCAAAGCTGTTTCAAAGCTAGGTGTTTTCTGATGCCTGTCAGATGTACACTCATGAGTTTTTCTTAATACTCCAGCATCAGGTAACCCCCAATCAGACCTGCCAGTTGATACCTGTGTTTCACCTGCTGATCTGCTATGCAGTACCCTCCCCACAATGAAAAAATGGTTTGCCCTGATAAGTTATCATCCCATTGTCCAGACATTTCCTATTTAAATGGATAGTGAGCAAATTTTAATGATGCAGTATTGTGACCCTCCCTCTTATTACCTTCAAGTTTTAGTTTAGTGTGGTGGCAGAAAATCAACAGGGAAGGAACAGAAGCCCCATTCTCAAAGTAAGTAGACAGTTTCCCACATTAAGCAAAATTTCATAACCTGTGAGACCCCCAGCCTGTCACAGCACCCAAGATTGATGTCCACCTTTCTTCACCTCCCTGTATGCAGAATGAGGTGAAAGGAAAAGAACTGATGGTGGCTGAAAAAGCAATAGGGGTTTGCAACAGGACAGTGAGTACAAGAGTCACAAAACACCACGAGTAGTAAATGTACTCTGTAACATAAAAAAATAACAACAAAGACACATATTCCAAATCCATCTCCAGTGAGAATCAATTATGTTACATACGATGAATTGGGAGAAGGGGCTGTGAGAGCAAAAAGGGACCTATTATTATTTCCAAGTCAAGTCAACCATCCAAGTCTGCAAACAAAAGCATTTTCTGTCTTTTTCTCTCTGTTTTGCTGATGATTTCCCCTTGTCTCTTCCTTGGCATATTTCCTGCAGTTCCCCCACTCAGCAGCAGTTATATACATCTGAATAACACTGCAGTTCAAACACCAAAACAATTGTTTTCTATGGCTTCTAAATATCTTTTCTATTTTCTTGTATTTATAATCCTGGCATAAACAGTGTTTATCAAGGGGTGTTCCATGTCGGAGATCTCAAGTGTGAGACTGTCTATGTGTGTGCATGTGTTTGTGTGTACCCACGTATGCGTGACTACATGTGACTAAGGAGGCAAGAAAATACTGTAGATCATTAGTAAAGTAATGATAGTTATTTCTTTTATACCTTTGGCTAAAAAAAGAAAGGATAGGTTTTATACTTGAATCTGCACATAACTAAATAGTGCTAACACACACAGAGTTTTTCTGCATCCCCAAAATCACAAAGTGGGAAATGAAAAGGGGAGGGGGAGAAAAGAATTGCTGGAAATGATTGTCTCTTAGGGGGTTCTCTAATAATGAGAAAGAAGCCCCACTTTGAACTCTTGATTCTTTGCCAGAAAACAAAAACCTTAAAGAATTTATCTACCTTTAATTGTATTACTCTTCTAGTAATCAATAAAGATAAAAAAGGATAATTCTATGTACAATATGAAATATCACAGAGTCTGACTATGTGGAGATAGATTCCACTTATCTGTCTCTAGGGATAACTTCTCTTGTAGTAGAAAACTCAATTTTTATTTGGATTTTAAAAATGTTTCAAATTATCCAGTCAATGCTACATGCATATTAAAAGATTTATTACTAAATATTCTCATCTTGATGTACTGGATCTATGCACCCAATTCTCACTAATGTTAATGGAACTGCATCTGCAAATCCCTGTACGTCAAAGAAAGTCGGTACCCGTAAGTATTGCAAACACATAGGTATCTGGATAAATAGCACACAGATTAACCACCTCTGACATTGCTGTTTTTTCTTCTTTGTGTAAACCTTGGTCTCATCTTTCTAAGGACTAAGAACTTGACATAGGAAGCTAAAGGAACCCGAGGCAAGTTCCCTCATACTTGAGCTGAAGCATTTAATGGAGACAATCATATGCAGCGCAGTGGCACCTACTCTAATTGGGGGGAGAGTGCAAGGGACACCTACAAAGCAGAACTTTGGGTGATTTTGAGTGAGTGAATCATCCCTGTTCCTGACTATCAACTGAGGGTGTAAAAAGAGCTGTTAATTTAAGTACCTGAAAGTAGATAGGTTACATCAGGCCTCAGAGTATTAACTCCCATTCTTGTCCTATGCCAGGGGGTGATTCAGAGGATCCAGCTAACACAGTGGCTCTTAGGGAATAGGTGGCTGGGGTCCCTGGTAGTCCTTGATGTTAAAGGTGAGAGGAGAGATGGAGAAAGGGCAACCAAAATGTTCAAACATTTCCCTGGTGTCTTAAACCCCTAGGTGGGCTTCTTAAAAATCAGGGTGGAATTCACTGCTCCAGAACTTGAGCTTGGATTAATTACCTAACCTTAGGCATCCATGCTTTGTAACGTTTGGGCCATGTTTTTATATTAAGAGAAAATCTATGTATTATTATTATTAACAGTAGTATTAATTAAAATCCCTATATATATGCCAACGTAAACTGTAATTAAAGTAAATTAAATATATTAAACGCAAAACTCAATAAACAGACATAAACCATGTTACAATTCAAAGCAAAGAAATGCGTGTTTTTAAAATGAAAAAATGGTGAGGTAGAAAAATTAATTAAAGTGGGTCCAATGACTACATTAGTTGTTAGAGGAGGATACAGCTGCAATAAAATCTTGAAGGCACACTGTGTTGAAAGATGGGTGGGGCAATTAGAACACTGATAGACTAATAAGTGATAATTAATAATACTTTGACTGAAACTTCAATTTCTTATCCCTAGATCTTCAAGTGCCTTACAAAGGAAGTACCATTAGCCCCATTAAGCAGACAAAGGAGGAAGAGGTGTATCGTGCAGGGTATGGATACATCAATAAGTAGGGTATCCATTAACAGAGTCAGCTACTCTGCTTACCTGCTCTTAACCTGCAGTAAATGAAACCCAGACTATCTTGGGTCTAATGAGAGGCTAAGCCCCACCTCTGGCTGCAGGAGGCAAAAGCAAGTACTCGGTACTGTGAAGCCACACTGGCTAGCTTGCTGTAATGGCATCTTGATCGAAAACTTGGCTAGTCTATATTTGTGGGATGGCACTGATCACTTATTGAGGCTCTTCTCAGCATCAGGATGAGAGCAGTGTATATATGGAAAAGATTGCTGGGTAAGGAACGATACAGGGTGCAATACACATCAGGCTATTCAGCATAGAAAAGTCAAAATCTGGTGCAGATCTGTGATGTGTCAGTAGAGCTCCAGCAAAAGCAGGTGGTGTGGGAACACAGCTCCCCATTAGGACAGAGCTCAGAGAGAAGGGGATCAGCCATAGCCAGGGACTCTATTGTTTAAGGCTTTAATATCCAAAAGAGCCGACTTAAATCAACCTGCCATTTTGGAAGCAGGCAGTGTGAAGTGTGCAGCGTGGTGTAATGTGCCCCCACTGGCTCACTGGGCTGAGCACACATGCTGGTGTGCTCCAAGAGAGCAGTGAGCAGCACTGAGCAGCCTGGATCTAAGCTCCACAAAGAGAGTACCGCAATAATTGAGCTTCCTGGTAACAAGGTCTGCCTTGCTATATTTGTAATAGGCATGGGATAAACTAAGCACTCAGCTGGTGTGTGCAGCTCAACTGGAGGAGGGGGGAAGAGCCTGACACTTGAGGTGAAAATGTGGCTTCAGCAGAAGCAATGGCAAAACTCCATCAACTTCATTTTGAGCCTGGGCTTGCCAGGTACTTTTCCAGCAGCACTGTGACCTAACAGAGTACTAACATGCACCCAGCTCGCGACCTCTGGAACAGATTTTTTCAACATGCACAGAAAAATAACAGAAATCATTTCAACTGAGAACCCTCACCCAACACCTTCTTTTAGCAGGTCAGCCAAGGAACATCTCCTGCTGCATGAGGACACCTTGCTCCCCTTCTACAGCTGAAATAGAAATCAGGATGTTGATGGCATGGGATTATATATAAATTTCTTTAATGTATTTGATCTTTATTTTACTTTTCATCTGTTCCAAACTTACTGCTTTTCTCACATGGTAAAATTTGGGAGAAGATCCGACACTGAAACAATATCTCCTACATGCATTTTCCTGTGGTCCATTTTCATTCCAAAAGCCCTCTTCACCTAAAAGCTCAAACATTTTACCCAATCACAGCTAGCAACATGAGATCTGAATCAGAAAATCTTTAGATATCAGTGCTCTCCCATGAGCGTTATATTCCTTCAGATTCTGAATCAGGCAAAGGCCTAAACCCTCACTCGGTTTTGAAAACTACTGGGAAACTGCCTCTTCCCGGCTCTCTGCAAACCACCTCCCTTTCTTTCAGCAGTTTTCTGTTTTTGGCTCGATGCATTAAGTACCCGTACAGGAAACCAAAGGGCTGTAGAGAAAAACTATTCTGGAAGAACACTATTATGGCAGAACTAGGTGGGCAGCTCCTCCATATTGCCAGCACAATGGCCTCTTGGGCTTTCCGCTTACACTGTGAAGTCAGTGGGAAGGACGGGCATCTCCAGAGCTGGGTCAGCATGCTGGATATCTTCCATACCCTCCACTAGTGACTGCCTAGCTCTCAGGAAGCTCCGTCAGCTATGCTCGTCCATTAGGCTCTTCTATCAGACTTCTCAACTAACAGAAATCGTGCACCCAGGTATTGTTGGGGGCTTAAACTAGGCACTTAGGTGCTTTAGTCTTGCTAAATTTAGGTGGTAGTGAGCTATGGATTTGAAGATCAAAAGTAGTGAGTTAGACAGGATTTAGGTATGCAACTTTTCTCTGGACTGAGCCCTCTGTCTAACCTTTTTGGCTAACATCATTTATTGTTAAATAATAGGCATCTTGATATTCTGTAGTCTGCCATGTCAGCCACAAATTAGAAATGGAAAATTCATGAAAAGAAATTATTCATAAATAGGTGTATTATATACAGAAACTTCCGTATATGTGTTTGTGCACCCTGAGCAAAATGAAAGATTTCTGCACAAGTAGAAAAGCATTTTTTTAAAATGAATGTGTGATACTCTATGTGAAGTTTACAGTCATAACAGGAAATCATGCAATTTCTGCAGAAAGATTTTATTTAAAAAAAGCAGAGTGTATCTCATTGACCTACATTCAGCTTCCCCAGCATACACTGTACCTGCAGAACTTCTCTGCAGAGATACATTGTAGATATAGATCAAAGGGAAATGCTGGTGTCAGAATTGTCTAAATGTCCCTTTTTGGGCATGAAAACCTATATCATTGCCATGCATTTGCACTGACTTTGTAACTTTAATCAACCTGTAAACAGTTCCTTGGACTGCTGTCTTTGAAAGCTGGGTAGGCTGTACATGGGGGGATAATGAATGTCTGTATCTGTAGAGCAGACAAATGAAGCTCTCCCTTGCCCTAGAATGAAAATGCATGTATTTTTAAAGAGCTATCTAAGATAAGTTGCAGTATGTAACAGTAGTAAAGTAAATTTAGCATCTGTGTTAAAAGAACTATAATCTACAACCACTTAGATTCATCCTGTTCAATGTGTACACTAATTGTTTTGTAGAATACTTGGTCCCCTCTTTAAAAAAGGCCATGGAGATGTAAAACATCATATGTTAGGTGCACTGGATTTTATTGCATGTACATCTGCCTACTGTGGTTTAGACTGAGATCTGTCAGCTCATTACCTACAAGACAACGCTATAATGGGCCTGGATTCATCGATGTGTATGGGTGTGTGGAGAGCAGTAGTTGGCCAGAAGGGGGCCATGCAGTGTAACACCGACCTCTGTAGTGCTGAGCTTCTAGGCAATGCAATGCCAGGTGAGGGTCACATGGTGCAATCCTCCAGACATCTCACACAGCACCTAATTGGATATAAAATAAATAAAGTTGATTAAAAAAAAAAAAAGCCTGGAAAGAGGTGAAGAGCAACAAGTTTCTAAATCTGTAAGCCACTGGGCTGTAAATCTAAACTGATCTGAAGGCATCCTGGAACATACTTTTAGAACTATTTTATCAATTCAGTGTTGTGTTCCTGTTGTGCTGCTTTTTCTCTAAGATTTCTCATCAACACTTCCACAAGATCATAATCTATTTTTTTTTTTTTTAAGGAATAGGAATTATTTTGTGCTGTTTGTGCATGAAATTTAAGTAAAATCAGTTTTGTTGAAAGCTCTCTTTCAACACCAAGTACTACAAATTCCTCCTCCTTGCCTTTTCAAGACAGCTTGAATTTCTTTTAACTTCCTGATGGCTACTCACAAGATAAGCTTTCATCTTATAAACTCAATTTATACCGAACCTTATAATCAACCTCATTCATGAAGTTACTTTGACAAGTTGGAAGTTTCTGCCAGAGCATATGATATATTTTATGGGATTCTCCTCGGGTCATGATGGTTGTAGGCACTTTATCCTTTTATGACCTTTACAGAGTCACTTATTGCTACCAGTTACCCAGTATGAAGTCTAGAAAGGATCTGTGCTATCTCACCTAAAGCTAAACTTCTTCACATTTCAGCCATCCACATTACTAATGCAGGTTGTAGGAACAGCACAGACATATCCAGGTGAACCGAAGACCGAGAGTTTTCTTTGATGTGCATAAAGGAAATGCTTTATCACCAGATAAATACATGTACTTACTTTATACTGAATTAGCTTAAAATCAGCCAATGAAGAATTACTTATACTAAAAAAAGGGAGCAGGAAGGGCACAGCTGGAGCAAACGGGAGTGGGAAGAGAATATAAGTAGTAACACAGCAAATATAAGTAGATAAAATAGCAAACCTGGGTAGGAGAACTAGGAAAATAGTTTATATTTAAAAAAGCGAAGTCTAGACAGAAGAGGAAGATTGCATCTTAAAATGATCTGGAGAGTTCTAAAAAGTATGTATTCATAATGTTGCATGGTCATCCTTAAGCATTCAAGAATATGGCAATGAGAAATCAGACTGTAGGAAATTAGAGATTGCTTAAAAAAAAAAGTTCAAATGTCATTACTGACAGATGAAATGTTCCAAATAGTCTTATTTACTGAATAGAAAGGAGTTTGGCTGTAGAGTTTAGCCCTTCTCTATGTTTCTATTTGATTAATGTTTGTTGCTCATAGATCGTGCTGCAATAACTTCAAATTTTCAAGGGAACAGGAAAGTCTGATAGTAATGGGTGAGTGTCTGTCTCTTTGCATTTGTTGCTTCTGCTCCTGCTTGTGAGTCAAAAATCCATTGTGGTTTTGGGCCAGAATCCCTCTGTTGAGTATTAATAGTGTCATGGGTAATGCTCTTGTCAGCAAAATATAACCGAGTGCCAGTAAAGGTGAGAATATTCTGACCTGTTCAGATGGTACTTTGGGACAAACTAGTAAATCCATTTAAACTACAAATGTCATTACTTGTAATTAAGATTTTTAAATAGACTCATAATGTATACTTATTGTACTTTAAAAAATCTAAATTCCCATGGATTGCAGGAGAGAACAGCTGCATGTCTCTCTGTCCCAGAACAATATGCATTTTATTATTCAGAAAATGCTAGAATGTCCAACATTTAGATACCACAAATTAACTAATAGCTGCCATGTAGGGAGAAGCATGTCTATTTCTTTAAAGTTATCAACTAATTCCAAACAACTCAAATGTTCTGAAAAAGAAAAACATATTTTCCAGAAATTGCCTTTCCAGAAAGGGAAATGGCTTTTCAAAAAGTGGTTAAAGTCAATGAACTACATGCAGAGATTTAAAAGGACCTTGGACCACATGAAGGAAGATAATCCAGCTTCCAGGAGCCAAATTCCCTTGTTTTGGTGTATTCTGCAAGTGATAAAGTTTAAGAATTAGAGCACTGTCAATATGTGCTATAAAACCACATGTCCTTTAAGAGGATAATGCTCCACTAGACCTTTTGCCACAAATTACTCTATATAATTGGACCTAAGATCACAAAGAGCGCACATTTACAAGATAAATTGAAAATTAATGAACAAATAATATAGTAATTACCAAATCCTTATTATTTGAAGAATATACACACTATGGGGTCTATTTCTTCCTCGATGAGCATGTGTAACCCCCATTAATTTTAATGGGAGTTAAGCATGCACATCAAGGAAAGAATTAACTCATGATTTTAAAACTGACTACTAAGATTAAGACCTGCACTTTTGGCTTTGAGTTGAAAATGTGGCATATCTTTTGATATTTATCTTTTTTTAATTGTGTATTTGTAGCTGAAGCAATTTGCAAATCATTGTTATCCCTATCAGTACAAGGCAAAGATAAATTGCATTATATACTCTACTTCTTGGACTCCTTGATGTTCTTTTCTGATTAAATTGAACTGTACCAGCAGTATCATAATTAATAATCTATGCTGATCAAGTCGGCAGTACTAAGGCCGTTCAGTATCTGATGGCAATGAAAAATTGTTCAGGCAAGGTATGTTCGTTTATTTTTTTTCACTGATGTTAGAAATGTACAACTAATAATACTGAGTCATAGATATTGTCAGATAATGTGAAACCTGCTGTTTAGGTTTGGGCAAGGGAAAAAGCATCCACTTTAATAAGACCTCTGAGGTGATTCACAAACTATGATGTTAAGCCTATGTAAAAAGGATTTTACTCCTTGGAAAGAGATAATAAGGTTCTCACATGGAAGCTCTGGTCCCAAATGAATCATATACTGGTGCTGGTTGTTGTTTCTATGCTAGACTCTATTCAGGGCAAGGACATTTTATCATGCCCTATTGCAGTTATCCATTAATGAGTATTAGTTAAATGACTTATACAGTTGTTCACAGCCTTTTTAATCCAGGTGTCACTCCTCCTCTTAAATTAGGAACTGAAAATATTTGTAAAGTGCAAACCAACATGCTTTAGATGCATATAGAGAAAAAAAATCTAATTTTTTTATTAAGAACAAAGCCACAGTAAAAACAAGTTAAAGNAACATCGCATTATATTAGGGTTGAAAAGCTCATAAATACAACTAAAACAGAAGTGACCATTGTAATCTTAATAACAGAGCTGAATGAACTGCAAAAAATAAATAACAACAAAAAAATGGGGAAAACAAGTTAAAATTTCAAAATTATTTGCCTTTTACACAGGCCATTTTTCTTGGCATAATTAGAAAACTAACCCCAGGAGCAGATTGCATTAAATAAGTTTCTTAATCTATCTGTTGGTCTGTGAATCATTGCAAGGTAGAATAATTTTCCGTTTGTTTGTTTGTGTAAAATTAGAACTATAGGAGTACTCTCGCAAAAACAATTGTCCAGAGATATAAACATTGAAGAGCTATTTAAAATTCCCTTTTATTTTGTTCATCAATTCATTTAATACTAAATGTTTTGAACTTTTGCAACTTTTAGTTGTCATTCATACTATCTCAATCATTTGTGACCACAGTTTAGTACCATTTTGAGCTGGAGAGTTGAGTTAGGGGCAGAAATCAGTACCTCCGCAGTGGAAATCAGTGGAAATCATTTACATTGTGTCAGTTCAATATTCTCAACAGCCTTATAGAAGACTTTTCTATACTTCTGTATATACAATAAGATAACACCAAAGGATGGTTTGGAAAACCTTCAAACATCTGAAATGGGGGCAGTCAATAAAATTAGTCAGTTACTTGCCTCATGAGACAAGTCCCTTTATGTCCTCTGGTTAGCGAGGTTATATTTGAGATAAATGAGCATCATGTTTTGCTATGTCTGTTGATCAGACAATGAGAACTTAGAAAGTGATTAAAAGCAGTGTTCTGAGTGACATCTGTAATAACATTTGAATAGCAAGTAATGTAAAAAAAGGTTCAGTGAGAAACCTCTCGAGAATTTTCAAGAGGGTAAAATAATTCTGGACTATCAAAATGAGGGTTAGATGCAACAATAATAAAAAATAATAAAAGAACTTCCAGAGCAACCAATATATATTAATCATTTAGTATTAGTTCAAGATGTATGCTAGTTACAGTGGTGACATGAAATTGTGTATTCAGTTGACATAAAGTTGCAGAAGAGGAAACAGATATTAAATCTTTAAATTAGAAGGTATATGTTTTAGGACAGTGATCTTTTGTTCTTCCACTACAGATGAAATGTTGCTAAAAAAGAGAATTAATATATCTGAAAAATTGTTTAATGAAAAAATCTCCCTCCTGCTAGGCTCTGCAGCAAACAACACAGCAAGTCTCTGTTTCTGTGTTGATTGTTGGTTGTTTTCATTTTGTTCTGTTTGTTTTTCCCTTGTATATGTTGTTAATAGGCATAATTTTAATCTTGTTCAGATGTACTTGCTTTTTTACTTGCCCATGAAAATTAGGACCCTGAATGATGCAGTATTTCAGGAAATACTAAGAACTTCTCAGCTCCGCTGCTCCAAGATACAGACCTTACCATAACCGTAATACCGTCGTCTGCATGTGTTGTATTCTTGCTGCATCCTCAGAGCAGGTACTATTGCAGTGTGCAGTAAATCTGAAGGAGGAATCTGTATGCTGTTGTCTACAGAGGCATTTGAAAATGTGTAATTCTAAGATTTCTCAGCTAAATCAAATATGGCTAATGTCATTGTGAGGCTGCTCTCTAACATCTTTTAAAGGTTGCAACAATGTGCAGAGGTCCTTGATTGGAAAATGACAAATGTCATGCTCACCGTAAGAAAAATGAAAGGGAAAGATCTAGGGGACTACAGGGTGGTCAGTCTTGCTTAGATTCTGAGTTAGACTATGAAGCAAGTCTTCATTTAAGCCATTTTTAGGTATATAAAAAACAGCAAAGTGTTTAGAACAGTCATCATGGATTTACCACAAGCAATATGATTGTGTTCTAAGACAAAATGACTGCTGACTGTCAGGATGAAGATATAACAGTGCATATTGTTCACCTTGGGTTTAGAGAAGTTTTCAACACTCTCCCATAGCATCCTGGTATCCAGACTGAGGCTATCCAAAAAGGGCAGGTTGAAGAAAAGTTTGTTGGGATATTAGGCTTAAAGAATAGTGAATGGTAGTTTGAATTTTAGTTGGTGACCAGTTCCTCAGTAGTCAGTTCTAGGGATGTTGATTAATATCTTCATGAACAGCTTGAATGGTGGGATGAAGCTCACCCTCATCAAGTTCATGATGCCACAAAACTAAGGGGCTCATTTGATACTACGAGTGACGCAACTGCTATTCAGAGGGATCTTGACAATCTAGGTAGAGTTTACAGGAACATAGTAAGGAACTTAGTAAAGTCCTACATGTGGGTCAGAATTACTCCACACTGAAGTGCAGACTGAATAGGAAGAAAGTATTCCAAAGTGTCTTGGTGGACCAAAAACTGAACGTGAGTCAGCAGTATGCCCTCACAGCAGAGGATAGCCACCGAATTTGTGAGTTAAATATATGACTTCCAAGGAAGTCATTATTCCCCTGCACTCAGTACTTGTGAGGTCACATCTGGGAAAGAGTGCAGTTTTGGTGAACCCAGTAAAAGACAGAGACCAACAAAATGAAGAGAGACCAATGAAGAATCACTCATCTGGTTAAGGGGCTAGAAATGACAATAAATGAAGAGAGGCTGCCTGTGTTTTGATTGTTTGACCTGGAGAAGAAAATTCTAAAGAGCTCAGCTGCAGCTAAAGGGAGGCTGTAGAGAAGGCAAACTCTTACTTTTCTCAGAGGGTTACAGAAAAAGGATGAAAGACAAATGGATTTGAGGTCACAACTTACAGAGAAGGAAAATCCAATCGAACAAGAAGAAAAAAATTTTCACAAAAAGTGGTTAAGCACTAAATCACGGTCCTGGAAATTCTGTGAGTATTCCGTGCTTGAGGATTTTCGCACTTGTCTGGTCTAACTTGCAAGTTAGCCTTGACTTGCACTAGTGATTGAACAGCTTTCAGTCATCACTTCCAACCTAAATTACCTAAACTATGAATCCATGATTTCATAACAAAACATTTTTCTGACTCCCCTTACATTATTAACAGGAAAAAATTCCTGTTAAATTTTCTGACTCAAGACTTTCAGTTTTTAGAACTAAGATTCATTTGATTTTTCAGTGTTACTTTTTGTGGGAGTTTTGGTTTAGGATGAAAGGAAAAGAAAGAGAAAAAAATATATTCATGATGTACTTACAGCTGTATATAAAGTTATCTATACTGTATATCCATATCTATCTATTTGTGAAATAAACTAATATTTCCATTAAAAAAAAAAAGAATGAAGCCCAAATCTTTAAAAATATTCATAAAAAGCCTTTGGGTCCAGGTCCATCTGTACATTGGTTAAGAAGTCAGCATGTACCCACAAAATCTGTAATCTTTAGAACTCAAAAAGTTATAAATAAAAGCAAGAGGGACCTGTGCAAATATGTTGAAACCTTTAAAACTGACTTCTTCGTGATCGCTAATGTGATATTCATTGCCATTAGTATTACTTTTCAATGGAGATAACAGTACCATCAGAGAACTATTATTTTTTTCTCCAGAATATGATTGGTATTTAGTAAGAATAGCTGTAAAATCTTAGTCACTGTGAAAGGAAAATAGTGTGTGGTATCATTTTTTGTTCATTTATGATTCAAATGACCATTTGCTAAGAACAGTATCTACTGCCTGTTGTTTTTGGAGATCTGGATGTATATCCAAATACAATGTTTGTTTCCAAAGAATCTTGGTGTCCTTTTGAAATATTTATAGTTCTGAAAAATTGCATGTGTTTTGGTGAAAAGAGCCCCAAAAGCCACTTGAATTTTCAAACTGGGTCCTTCAGTTCTTCAGATAATGACTTGAATTTCTAAATGAAAACACCCAGGCTTCAGAATGGCGAATCTCTAAATGTGTCCATCAGTGACTTGATTTAGTGCCACTGAAATCATTTGGCTCTTTGCCATTATCTTCATTAGGCTCACTATCATGACCCAGAAGGTAGGTCTCTGCCATTAGCAGGAGAAAAAAGGAGAAAAAAGATATCTAGAAAACTCTTTTTTTTTTTTTTTGTTTCCCCTCAGCTAAGAGGTGATTTTTTGACAGCATGAGCTTTCTCTTTCTTTCTCAGAAGTTTTATTTGGGGATCTGACACAGCAAGTTTGCCATAGCAAGACAATGTCACAGAAGCATCACTGAAAACACCAGGAGAAGGCTGTTATAAACTTCCCCATTTGTGTGAGCTAAGCAGTTCTTTATTAATGACACTGTCAAAGTTTGTATTGTGCTCATATTGGAAGAGGAAGCTTTATCCTTACAAAACCAATAAAAGTTGATTACATACATATGAAATCTATGGATTAGGGGCAGGATCTTGGATCCCTTACAAAGGAAGTGTCATGTTTCATCTTCTGTAGGGGGGTTTATGGAAATGTGTATGTGAAGACACAGCACTCCAAATAGGCTCTTACAGTAAAAATCATACAAACAGAACCAAGTTCTCTTTAAAACACAGCTGCAGAATTACAGTTAGGAGCAGAAAAATTCTCTTTTTCTTTTCATCTTCAGTGCCACCTGAAGGCTGTCAACAGAAATTAATGTCTATGCTTAGGGGACAAAATGTGGTACATATTCCTACTTAAAAATAATATAGCAATAAATTATATTAGTCCATGCATTTCAACATGGCAGTTTGTGAGAAGAGCGATGGTGCTAGACATGTGTCTGAAGGACCAAATATTCTAGTGGGACCAGCTAAACATTGAAGTCAAATGTTAGATTTTCAAAGGCAAAATGAATGTTTTGCTAAATTTGAAATTCTCTCCTTTGTTGCATATATGGGGAATAATTTTTCAGTCCCTAAAAAAATGCAAAGTTTTTTCAATATTCATTCTAATGCTCAGCTTTGGAACATAATATGTTTTCTAAATAGAGGTGCTTTGCTAATACGTTGCTGTTACTATAGTATCCCAGATTATCTCTGGGAGATAACATTCTACCATTTATTGCCATACTCTAAATCCAATTCCCTTTTTAAAGTTGATGCTAACTCCACAGCTAATTGATGAATTTGAAGTAAAAAATAGTAGAGTACCACAGAGTAATTTTAGGACATAATGTCAAACAAAATAGACTTTCATAATGATAGGAGAGGTTTTGGCATAAGTAGTGTGTAATAACCAAAGCCACCACATAAATCAGAACCTACATAAACGTTTATTTCAGAAAGATATTCAATTTGATTGTTATATTTCATTAATTGACTGTAAAAGTTGAAATACATATAACCGTCTGCTCAGTTGCTATACACTACCTTTATTTAAGCTCATACTGCCATTCCTGTCTTCCACTGACTGCATGGGAAGGAGCAGTAGTAGGTCTTCAAGCAGTCACACCGTTGGACAAGTGGCAAACTACATGAAAAGGATGAAACTCCTTTTTGCACTGAAGCTGTACACTGGTGACGCTGTCCATAGATGACTGCAAAGCCAATAACTAATTATCCAGTCTATCCCAATATCCACACTACATCTCTCTAAGACGCCCTGAGATATTCAAGGACTTTTATATCTTATTACAGTGCTGTTCATATAATTTTTCTGTCTGATTTTCTTGAATGAAATTTATGAAAATGTCTCAGATATGAAGACTGTGGAAAGTCATGGACAAAACACTTTAAGATTTTCATGCTTTTAATGCTGTAGAGAGACAGTTCTTGGGAATTTTTTACACTATACAGTTGTAAAGCACATATACTACCCACAACTTCCATGGCTTAAAATTCAATAAGTATTCTAGGTTAATGGATAATATAAATACAGTGTGAATCCCCATTTTCCAATGCAAGACCACTAAGTCATATGCCTGGAATATCCAGTGGACCAGTGGCCATGAGAATACTCATGTTTAGCAGTTCCATATCAATATGAAAGATTGCTGTGATGCAATGTCTGTTCCGTACTTAGGGGAAGGAAAACCATCTGACATAATTAATAGGGTACCAAACTTAAAAATTCTTGAAAAATAAACCCTGAGAGTCCTTAATCTGTGATTTCTAGAAATTTGGTAATACTAGATCACTTCTAGTCAGAGTTAGTTATTTGTAGCAAATTCCTTGAAATACTTTTTTCACACTGATTTTAAAGAGCTTTTCCCCCTCCTGGAAAGATATTGTTCTGAAATTCAGGCCATTAAAGCAAAAAATTCAAATATCACTACAAAATATGTTTGATGATAAAATATTAAACATTCGGTAATAAAGACACAGAAATGATTACATAACACCCTGGGTTAAACACGAACCACTTGAACAAATAGCTAGGGCTAAAAAAGAGAATTTGTAAGATGAGTGTATTTACTCCCAGTGGTTTGAATGACATGTTTAAATTGATATCACAAACAACTTGTATCTTCTTCTGCACAGTCATCTGATGTCTATTTAAATGAATCTCATCTCAATGGTGCAAAATCACTCCTGGATGATAATTCCATTGCTCAGTAGGATATAGGCTGAATTTGGGGACAAATTCTTGCTGATCCTGATTTCAGCATGAATAGGAATTTGCAGAATTAAAAGGAATAAGCACTGAAAGAGGAAGCAATCTGTTAAGATCTTTGTGGTCCATGATTTCAAATATAATCCTTGGTTTTCAGGGTCTCTTCTAAATAAGAAAAATGAGGTAACTAGAACTGAGGAGTAGAGCACTCCTGAGATGTTTCTTCAAGGGAGGCAGAATGATGAAAAGAAACAAACAATGAAGGAGCAGAAGGAATTGTGACTTAATTGGATACTTAAAATGTAATTAAAATACTTTAAAAGATTATCAAATAATTCCCTATATGTAAATATAATGTATCAAGCAAGCTGTATGCATTGTCTCTCTTTCAAGGACACAATCCTGTTCATTACTGTGCACAAAATTCTGCTTATGTGCTTTCCTTAGAAGGAATAGTCTTAAGTTCTTATTTAAGTGTTCTCTTGAAACAGGGCCAGTGTGTAACCCTAGGGCTTTTTCACTCAGACACTTTGCCTCTGCTCACAGTGTTCACTTATTCCACATTGAATCTTGTACAACAAACTCTTACAGGTGGGATCCATGGCTCAACATTTACTGTTAGAATATTATCTCATTGGCTCTAAGTCCTGAATAAGATTTTCTGGGTTTTCTGCTGTTTTTTCATTGTGCTGTTAATACTAGTAATACAAATAACAGTTAATAAATCAATCTGTTTCTTCCAGGAATTTTGCTAGAAGGCATTAACCCCTTCTCACCATCTCCTAGGCCACACCCCTGCACTCTTTACAATGAGTGCAGCATATTTTTTATTTCTTCAACTGGCATTTGCAATCTGTCCTGACATAATTTACACATTTACACATTTTACAGAGCAAAGCACAGTCATGCAATTTAATTCCAAAAAACATAAGCATAGGAGACTCGGCACACTCGATTAGCAAAGCATATGATCGAGTTTTGCCAGTATGATATCAAAGGCACACGTTTGATTTGAATTTGTGTCAAAATGTACCTGCTGCTCTTCATTTCAAAACAGACATGTGCTGATGTGTTAGCCCACATTCACACACGGGGGGCTTTTCTATGCTGCTAACTGCACGTGCAGACCAGTGTCCTTTACAAATGCACTTTCTTTCCCTTCTTTTTCTCTTATCTTAAGGCAGCTGGTCTCCACATCCTTAGCGAGAGGGAAGGCCTGTCACTGCCTGAGACAGAGAAGAGAGCAAGAAATCACTATTCAACCTAATGAAATAAAGTTCTGACCCAGATAGAGTCATCAGGGTTCTTCCACTGATCATTGCCCTATTGAGCCACCATTCCAGTTCTATTATTTCTTTTAAATAGGGATTTAATGCTCATGAATGGAAGGTGAATGCCTGAAAATGAAAGGTGATCACTGCAGTAAAGGACAAATCAATACAGAACCAAAGTGCTTTACTTATCCACAGGGCAAACTAAAGTGAAAGGAAATGTCTTCAAGACCCTCTCAAGCAGTTGTACAAATAGAAACGATGATTAAATTCCCATACTATTACACTAGGACTTATAAAAAAAAAATCAGTGATTAAACATTTACTAGAAAAGGAATTGGCGGCTAGCTGGACTGTGGACATTTTGTTGTTCATTTTCCTTTAGTATGATTTAAAGGAAAAGTATTTGATAGAATTTAGTGAACTTTTAATTAATAAAGATTGAAAGCTGAAAAGATCATTCTTAGAAGAGCCAAAAAAAAAATAAACCCCCTGTAAGTTATTTAAAGTTCAATTCCTAGGGATGTAAGCAATTGAGTATTTTGCTTGGGTTCTGGGTTACACAAGCATAAGTGAGTGTATCTGGAAAAATAGCCGGAAAGTTTTTTTGGTAGGAGTAAAACAGTCTTTTTAACCTTTGAATGCGATTAGTGTTTGAGGTTGCATGTCGGCAGTGCAAATAACATGATGGCAAGAGAAGTGCTCATGTTCACAGGTATTTTTGAATTTCATATAAATCATAAAAATCGTAATAAAATTTGGGCCATGACCTTTCTGTGCTAATCTGGGGCTGACATCTGGGGGCGTTGGTGTCAAGAGATTTTGGTTTTGGGTCATTTTCAGCAGTAGCTGAAACAATGAAAGATTCACTTTCTTTGATCCTCCAACATGCTGATTGGCTAGAAGCAGAGAGAGACAGTTAACTTCACAAAGTCAATAAATGTGGCCATCTGGGAGAATGCAAATTTAGACAAATGTGATATATGTGGGATGACACTTTTTGCTTAGAACATGCCACACCATGAAAGCATTAAAAATACATTCATACGACCCAGAGCATTTGATTAAAGCCTTTAATATACAATAAATTCAGCCCCAAGCAAACTAGAGTACAAATTCCAGACCCAAATACATTCTGGTTTAGTTTTCTGCCTCCTTAGCCTCTTCTGTCTGTACTCAGTGTTTCCTTTCAATTCAACTAACTGAGAGAAATATGCATCAAAACCACAATCCATTGTGCCACAACTTCTCCTTCACGTGGAAAATTGTTTTGCCTCTTTCAGCTCTTTACATTTCATCCTTTTGAGCCACTGGCTTGAAAAAAAACGTAAAGCATTGTAATGGAAAAAGTCCCAAAACTCTTACAACTACACCATTCATTTCATCTGAAGCTAGGGTCTCAGCTCCTTCCTCAGCTGCTGCACCTCCAACCACTTTTTGATCTCCTCTCTCTCCCAGGATGCTACTTCTCGCTCTGCCTGGCTGGCCGTTATCTAAACCTGGGGCAACCCCGTCCCAGGTCCACCCCTTCTGCTCACAGGTGCAAGTGATTCCCCAGGCCAGCCTTGCCCCTCCACCATGTGCTCAATCATCAGTTCATGCTGTGATCAACTGTTTCCCCACAAGCATCTTTACATACTGGTAATTTCTCTTGGGAGAAGTCACAGTACTCCTAAAACGAATAAAGCTACAGGACCTGATCTTCATAGCTACTGGTAAGAATATTTTGCATTAAGCAGCATGTCCTTCCCACCGGAAAGAGCATTACCTTATGATATATTTGAGCTCAGCTAGTCCCCAAAGATGCTCACACTGTTTTTCCAAGTAGTAAAACACACAGTGCTGCCATCCAACCCTTCTTGGATAGCTAGGTAATGTTTATCTGTCAATATCTAGATCTTTAGGTCATTCACAGTGTGCTTTGGCATGAATGAAAAATGAAATTTTTCTGTAGACTGGACTGTGTCTTGAATGTATTCGGTCAAACCAACGATGATACTAGAAGTTTGCTTAAAGCAGTGGATGAAATAACTTGATCTCTGTCCTTTTTTTGTTGTAATGGCCAAATACCTATATTGTATGTACCATAGCAGGAATATGGGTAATGGTACATTACGATTTGTAGCTGATGTAAATACTTACTGCGCCCAGGACAGGGTAGAAGCTGGTAAAGTGTGTCAGGATTCATCTGACACAGCACCTCCTGGAGATACAGATGATGTGCTGCAATTTATTTAGTACTTTAGCTGGAAACTGAAGTCTCAACTCAGTCCTTACCTAAACATTTGTCATTTTTTTTCATAGGAGCCCAAATAACTCCAGTTAAAATGAACATAGGACTTTTATGCGAGAGGGTGGAACTTTCAATATTTTTGGCAAAATACCTGACGATTCGTATTTAAGAAAATAATTGCAGGAATGATCTTGCAGTCTTTATTTATATGTAATGATTTTTCTACCAATAGTGTGTCTTAGTTTCTAACAGAAGTTACTTCTCTCACAGTGTCTGGTATGAAGTTATGTTTTGTTTTCAGAAGAGAAACAAACCTGATAACACCTGGCAGTGTTGAACACAGCCAAGGACATATTTTGTTCCTCAGTGAAGCAGTTAGAAGGCATAAGGAGC
>WBMW01001908.1:24059-47233 GCA_013396635.1 Penelope pileata | reverse complement strand
TTCTGAATTATTCTGAATTCAGGAACCACTAAGACTTATTCTGAATTATTCTGAATTATTCTGAATTATTCTGAATTATTCTGAATTATTCTGAATTCAGGAACCACTAAGACTTATTCTGAATTATTCTGAATTATTCTGAATTCAGGAACCACTAAGACCTAGTGGAACTAGCCACATGTGAAAAGGCTCTGACTAAACCCTTATTTTGTGTGATAGGAGATATAGGGAAAAAATACCAAGAATCTCACACTGAGGATCAAGAATGGAGCAGAAGAAAAGTTTGTTTATTACAAAACAAAACAGTCTGGTCATCAGGTTAACAAAACCGCTCCTGTTGCCCAAAGAACTGCCCTAGCTTTGTGGTTGGTGATTAGGCTACTACACCGGGGCATATATATAATACTGAAATGAGAGGGTAAACTGAATGGCATTTACATATGAAGGGGAGGCCTACATGAAACCAGACAATTAAGCAGAAGGCAGAGAAGATACCCGTTACTGTTTTGAAAGGTGAGACAGATACAGAAAAAAGCAAAGATTTCTGAGAAGCAGAAAAGGGGGTGGGGGACTCTCCCTTTGAAGGGGCAAGAGTCCAAACTCCAATTTCCTGTGAAGTCTCTTGTGATCATATCTACTCGTGGTTAGAGAATTAAATATTCCACGGGCCTAACTGTATGCTCATTTGCTCATACTTTCTGTTCATATTGGTCTTGTAACAGCTCTGTGCAATGAGGTGTGCATTGCTAACCAACACAGCCTACTTCATCTGCACTTCATCAGATTAACATTAGGTTGAAATCTCCAAGACAATATAAATGAGATCAATAAATAGTGCAATCAATCTCAGCTAGTTTTAAGTGTCCAGAGAGAGATTTAAACAGAACTCCTCTAGGCTGACATTGCTTTAGCAGCAAAGAGAACACTAAGTGTATTGTACTCATACTAACACTTGCATTGTCCCTTATGATGATTCTTACACTTAATCAGCAAAGCCAACAGGACTCTTTCTGTTGACCTACTGATGCTTTGGAAACTGTTTAGAATATTGTTGAATTTGCAGTGAAAAAGCAAATGCATATGTACAATTTTCCTTTTGCTTTGGATTTCCAAATGCACACTGCTCAGGTTGGGCTTTATCTTGTTATGCATCACATTTCATATTTCCCAAGTGTTCAGACAGAGACTGAAAAATCATTGTCCAGCTCTGAGTGCATTGTCATTGGCTAAGGAATAATGTGTATTTCCAGCATGGTTTGCCAAGGAAAAAGAATAATAATCTGAAATGTTCCATATTAAGCAAGCAGACACCACTCCCTGATTCCTGATATTTAAAAGATCAAACAGTAACAGCAAACTTGAAAAGTCAAAGCAACATAGCACAATCATAACTCCTACAGATAAAAAGGACAAAATTGATTGAAATATCTATGCTGAAAAAACCTATGCTTGCAAAAAAACCCCAGTCCTCTTCATGGTACAGGTTTGATAGTATTCTTCATCACCTCATCTTTATGCTGAAATCAAAGCAGTTGCAGCAGCCTCAGTCCAGAATAGTGTCTCACTCCCTGATATAGGGTACAGAGTGAGAGAGGGTGAGACAATTCAGAACATTCCAGATTTCATTATCATTGCAGTTTACTTAAAACTGCAAAAACATCATGCTAAAATCATCTTCCTTTCATAAGGAGAGTTTGTTTTTTGAAATACAGTAAAGCAGGTAGCACTTTTCTTATATCCTTCCTTTCTTTTTACCTTTCTGTGACCCCTAAGAAGTCACAGTCCTCTCACAGTCTAATCAGCATGGGGAATTGCAGAATGAATGGGCTGGAAAATTCCTTTGAAAGGCAATAATAATATTTTTTTCATATATGAATTCCAGCTTGGCTTTTAGGAGCTCAACAAATTGAAGTCACGGTTCTTGTTTTTTTAATTTTTTCCTCCTTCATAGAGCTTTTCAAAGGCATTCATTTTTGCATAAGTTGTAAGTTTGTGTTGAAGTCCTGTGCTAGTTTGTGTTACATGGTTTTAGTGCATTCTGTACTGCCCTGGGAGCTAACCCCCTCCCCCAAAGAACTCCTTCTCAGCCCCTTCATCTGTAACCTTTCTGCAAGTAAATGCTAATTGAAAAAGAAAGAACACCACTAATCTTGGAATTTAAATGCATTTAACAAAACCAATCTCAATCTAAATTGTTGTTTCACCATTCCCTTTTCCCCAACAGATGTCGAGAAACTGCAATTCCTATTAAGAACACTTGACTGTTTACTCAGCAAGAGAACTTCAGGCTCAGGCTGCATCAATCTAAATGCGTTTCAGGACGTCAGTCTTTTGAAAAGTGCAGACTGTTAGTTGGTTATTTTTAAATGTAATCTTCACATAAAAGAGTTGCTGCATTTTTTTCTTTTCACTTTGTCATCCCTCTCTTCCTCCTCCCCCTTTTTTTTTTTTTTTTAATGATGGCATCAAACATAGATGTCCTGAATTTTTATGTCCCATTCTGCTTAAGTTTCTCTCCATGGTGCTTTATTTCAGTTTTTTTTCTCCCTTTAGCTTTGACTGAAAGGGATATTAGTGAAGATCGTGAACATTATTGCAGGAAAAAAAAAAAAAGATGCCAGAAATGTTATGTAGTAAGAGTGTTAGACATCAAAAGGATGAATATGTTTTCTTACTGAGCTTTACAGTAAAGCCCCCGTGGGCTTTGACCACAAACCTACGTAAAGTTATCTGCACAGATAAAGGCGACTTTGTGTGGTTTTGTTGTTTTGTACCCTGGGCGTCACTACTTAAACATGATCAGGAAAGTAGACATATGTCTTGTGTTTTTTTTTTCTCTTTTATCTCCTCATACGATCCCTCAGTTAGTAAATGCAATATTGGTATTTGCAAATATCTGCTACAGTGATAATCATGAAGTGCAGCTTAGGAGTCAGTTTTGCAATTACAATCTGACTGTAAACCCACATGGTGATGCTGGCACAAACTCATATTTAGCACAAATCCTTCAAGCCTATTTTACCTTAGTAGACATTACAATTGCTTTACTCTTCAGGTTTGGAAACATAGTGTTTGTGTGTGAAGTCCTCCCCTTGCTACCGAGGGAGTGGGAAGGCTGAGGCTCGCAGGCCTTGCATTGCACCTGCATTGCCAAGGGCAGGCCAATGGTGGCTGGGGCCACTCCTCCTTCAGCAGTGTGTTGCCCTGAGTGAGGTTGCTGTTTTTCTGAGGTCTTCTGAATTGCCTCAATTTTCTCTGACAAGAGCACAATCTGAACCATGCAAGATCAGGCCTAACAACATGACTCTAAACTTTGCCACTGTTATATGTTGTAATGCAGAGAAAGTCAGCAGAAGCATGGGAAAATGGTATGTCGGTCAAAAAAATATTAGCTTAACTTATGAATACAAGCAGACAACAGATAACTGGGTGTACGTGTGTGGGAGTGGGTGAATGTCTGAACTTTTGAACTCTCAGGCAGAAACTTGCTATTTGCTGGCTGCAATATTTACAAGAGGGCTATACATTTTGATAATACTTGGAGTAAACAAAAGTGGATCATCTTGAATGCTCCAGTTAATAAAGAAAAATGAAAAAACAACCATCAAGTAGCTGGCTGGTCATCTCTTGGGCTGATTCTGAGACTGCACTTAGACTTGTCTAGATTAGGAAATGGAGGGACTGGATTCCAGAAGGAAGAGTTGGTACAAAACCAAAGATTCCCAAGAAGAAGTGCTTTCAGAAAAAAAGAAGAGGGATCCTGGAGAAAGGATCCTGGAGGTAAGTAAGATTTGGGAGATCAAGGAGATGATAGCACATGCCAAGGGATTCCCAGGGCAAGTGCTGAAAAACATGACCTTCTGTAGACCTTTCCAGGCCAGCAGTGATGCTTTCTTGAAAGGGAACTAAAAATGTAATGAATATAACACGGGGGAGGGGAGTGTGCAAGCAAGTATGTGAGACAATCAAGTTGGGTAAAAGCTCTGATCCAACTGTAATTCAGTTTGTCTCACTTGTGACAGAAGGGTGAAGAATGCTGGTACAAGTGTCAAAGGGTAACATTCAAATATCATGAGCATCAAGTTTTGTTTTAAAAATAAAACAGATATTTCCTTAAGATATCTAAGAAAAAAATGAAAATGTGCAGGAATAAAATCAAATAAACAATGAATTTTGATTAAGATTCAAGATTGCTGTGTTCCAAGGTAACCCGAATATGGAAGCAGTTATAAGAAAAAATAAAATGAAGACAAATGGAGTGCAATGTACAAAGAAATTTCTTGCTATGGCTATCTAATGGATAAGTTTGTAGCCTCTACACCAGTTACATAGCCAGAAATCCATTGAAACCATTACTTGTGGGTAGAGCAGGCAGGAAACAATTTCTCATCTGCAACATGTTAGTGTATCAGAAATAAATCCATTATGCAGCATGAAAAAAGAAGGAAAACTCACGCCTTGAAAAGTGTTTAATGTGTACGTGGAATAGCATATTCATTTGGCCTTGGAAAACTCCAGTGTAAATTCATGAAATCTGAACTGAAGTTCATTCTTTTATGATGCAAATTGCAGTTTAAACAATAGATTATTTTATTATCTAAAAATCTGTTATTGGAAAATTCTTCGTCATTGGCAGTCTATGTGTAATTTAGGAAACTGCAGGCATCATGGAATTAACATACTTATCTCTATGGGCGCAATACTCCCCTCACCTCCAAAACTCCTCACAGCAATCAAAAATCATAAAGTTGTAGAATCACAAAATGGCTTAGGTTGGAAGGGATCTTAAAGATCATCTAGTTCCATCCTCCTGCTTCAGCTGAGCTGCCACCCACGACATCAGGCTTCCCAGGAACCCGTTCAACCTGTCCTTGAACACCTCCAGGGATGGCGTATCCATAAGTTCTCTAGGCAGCCTGTTCCAGTGCCTCACCATCCTCTGAGTAAAGACTTTCTTACTAACGCCTAACCTAAATATCCCCTTTTCGAGTTTCCAGCCATTCCCCCTTGTCCTATCACTATCAGATTGTGTGAAGTCGGTGTCCCTCCTGTTCATAAGCTCTCTTCAAGTACTGGAAGGTCTCAATGAGGTCTCACCGGAATCTCCTCCAAGCTAACTAATCCTAGATCCTTCAACCTTTATTTGTAAAAGAGGTTCTCTAGTGCTCTGTGGCCCTCCTCTGGACCTGGTCCAACAGCTCCGCATCTTTGCATGTGCTTTAACATAGCTTTCAGAAGAATCTGCTCTATGATCTTCCCAGGCACAGATATAAGGCTCACCAGCCTGTAGTCCCCAGGGTCTTCCTTTCTCCTTTTCTTAAAAATGGGAGTGATGTTTCCCTTTTTCCAGTCATCATGGACTTCACCTGACAGCCACAACTTTTCAAATATGATGGAGAGTGGCTTGGCAACCACATCAGCCAGCTTCCTCAGGGATGTATGCCTGTCGTCTGGCACCATAGACTTGCACACATTCAGCCTCATGAGGCAGTATCAGACTTGCTTTGCTCTTAAGGGGGGAGGTATTTTGCTATCCCAACCTTCACCAAGAGGTTCAGAGATGTGAGTGGCATGGAAAGGCAATAAAGACTGAGGCAAAGAACTTGAGTTCCTCAGCCTTCTCCATGTCTCTTGAAGCCAGTTCTCCCTTCACATTTATCAGAGAGGGTATCCTTCGCCTGTCTCTTCTGACCAATGTATCTAAAGAGTCCCTTCTTGTTATTTCTCTCATCCCTTCCCAAGTTCAGCTTCATCTGCATATTGGTTCAACTCTGCGTGTCCAAACAGCAACCTTATATTCTTTCCAGGTTATCTATCCCTGCTTCCACTGCCTGCACTTTTCCTTCTTTTCCCTCAGTTTGACGAGCAGGTCTTTGCTCAGCCATGCCTGTTTCCTGCCTCTTCTGCTTGATTTCTTATGCTGGGGAAGGAGACGTCTTGTTCTCTCATGTGTCCTTAAAGAGCTGCCAGCTCTGTTCCATCTCTGTGTCATTAAGGAGAGTTTCTCAGAGGATCTCATCCAATAACTCCTTGAACAGCTGGAATTTCACTCTCCTGAAGTTCAGGGTCCTGACTCCGCTCTTTGCCATATTCCTTGAGATCACGAACTTGACCAGAGCATGGTCACTAAAGGCTGCCTCTAGTCTTAATCTCTTTAGTAATCTCCTCTACATGGGTGAACACCAGGTTCAGTAACTCTTCACCCGGCTCATGGCACCCAAAACACTGAGCGCAACGCCATCCACACAGCCATTTATTCAGATGATCCTTTCTCCTTCTTATGCCTGGTTCCTGATTTTATTATACCTGGTAGCTTCTTCCTAATATCCTGAATGTGGGCAGCAAAACTCTGTAGAGAGATTATCCGGGTGGCAAATGGGTGCCTCAGTGACCCTCAGCATGGAGTTCCCCATTACCAAAACCCTTTGCTATTTTTGGTGACACTGGTTCATACTCAGGTCCTCTGTTGAACTATCTGAATGCGGTTGTCCCTTTCCAGTTCTGAACCATTATCCATACCCTCTTCTCTTTCCATCCCCAGAGCTTCATATCTATTGGTTAGGGACTTCACAAGCAAAGGAGAGGCTCCTCCTTCTGCTCTGAGCAGTCTCCGTCATCTTACTTGTTTTTGCCATCTGTCCCCTCAGGGTTCTAAGCTTGCTTAGCTTCTTCCTCTTGCAGGTTCTTAAGATAGGGCTTTCAGTCTGCTCATGCCACTGCCCAATATCACACATCAGTCTCTCTGATTGCTAGCTAATTCTCAACCTTGTGGTTTCCTCTTGCAACCTGACCACATGCTCAAAAACTTCATAAAGCTGGGCACACTTGCACCCGTGACACCGTTCTCCTCCCCTACTGCCTGTGATATGAAGACCAGTACAGAGCAGCATGCTAAATATACAATGTGAATAAGGAAACAGGACTCGAGCATCAAGAGCCTTCAAAAGGACTCCCTGCTTTTAAAGTATCCATGAAAAAGAAAGTCAAATAGTTAAAGGCATATAAAAGTATGTGAATCCGTAATATTATAAACTCTGTACTGACAAAGTATCTGCATGGGTGCAGGGGATATGAATTTCTCAAAACAGCCTTTACAATACAGTATGTTAAAACCAAAATCAAGAGCTTTCTGGTTTCGTTGAGTGGCTTTCTAAATTGCAGTAACATGACTGATAATTCTAAAAGTCAGGGCAAATGCAAATGCCTGTTCAATAAGGGCAATCTACTTTTGATACACTGCTGCTTGAGTGACATTTTTTAAAATGTCACCAAAAAAAAAAAAAAAATAGAATCACCAGCACTTTCATTGAAGTTATAAATGTTTAGGTAAATCAGATTTCTATTTTTGGTCTCAATAAAATCTTGGCAAGAAAAGTAAATTTTCTTAGGAGATTGAATTTTAACTGAAGAATTTTTCCGTCTAAAATGGTAAAACTGAAAGAATTCAGGTTTATGATCAAGTTTTGGTCAGGAATGCAGCAGTTTTCTCTCTGCTTAGGTTTGTTTCAGAAAATACACTTTTATTATGGTCATTGCAAGAGAAATTCCCCACTCGATGAATGTATGGCTCACCTGGGCTCCTCTCTGACCTTCCTTCATAGCATCACTGTGTATTGAGAGAGAAGAAAATGTTGCATGAAATGCTTTGAAAGAAAATATTTTGCATGAAGTATCATCCTCTTTCAAGTTCTTAGTGGTAGAGATCAACTTGCAATGTTTAGTTTTCTTCCCCAATATCTTTTCATGTTAGATTTCTGCTTTTTTCTGATGGCTACGATTGATTTCTTCACTCTGAAGTGAGAAGACCTTCCAATACCTGTTCTCTGCTCCAGGAATGGGCTGCAGGAAAGAAACAGCATCTGTGCAGGGACAGCACAGTGCTTTTGACCGAAGAGGAAGGTGGATCCGTTCCTTTTCAAATACGTGCATACCAGTCTGTGCTCACAGAGCTACCTGGAAATGTGAGAGCCTTTCTGACCTGTATGGCAACACATCAAAAGCTGGAGCCTGCTCTTCTCTATGCGTGGTATGGAGGATAAGCAAAGTGGCCTTCCACCTCTGGAGACAAAGCAGCCAGACTGACACTCAGGCACAACTATCTCATTCTTAAGAAGAAGGAACATGTCTTCTAGAGGATGCATTCTGGATGATGTGTTAGAGGATGTGTTCTGGAGGACTGCACCACTCTGTGTAAAACAGGACAGCCCTGTCCTGAAGTGGTCCATTGCAGTGTCAAAAACGTATGTTGAATCTGGAGCATAGACACACTCAGGTGCATTCTCCTTCCTACCGGTAAAAGTTTGTTCCCTAAGCATCCAGTTCAGCCATATTCTAAAGGGAATTCAAATGAGAAATTTGCCCCAGCCTTCAGTGGCAGTGGCAGCTGCCCCCTGGACTTGTAAGATCTGGGGCCAGTCAGCCAAAACAGACTAGATGCTAATCAAACTTAAACAAAGAAGAAATGCATCTGCAAAGAATAAAACCAAAATGTTCATAGCTCTGTGAAACAAACGCAGATTGGTCACTTTGGCATCTTTAATAATCAGAAAACACACAGTACTCAGATCTGCATGTCAGGGTCATCTTTGGTTGATCACATTGAAAGGCCAAGGAAGCATTTCTTATCTCATGTAAATATTTGTTTGTTTAATTGTCAAGGGCCAAACCAAACCCTTTACTGTCACATATTTTTACTACACGAATTGCATGGTCTTTTATCTTTTTGATCTTAAGACACTGACAAAAGATCTGAGGAAATTTGTTATTGCTATGTGCAAACTTAGACATTTCCTACAGACCGATTACAAATAAGGTACTATTCGTACTTCTTATCTACAGAAGTTTTTCTATCTGGAGTGAATCGATTTTTCAAGATTGTTTGCAGTATGTTTGCAAACTGCAGCCAGAAAGAAGAAAATTTTCACTTCAACAATTAAATTTATGCTCAGCCACAACAGTATAGTGCTAATAGGTTACAAGAAAACTGCTGAAATTCATAGAAAATTCACATCAGAATTTGTTCATTTAAGAGTAAACACCTATAGTCTTTATAAGTATTTCAACTGTTCTGAATTCTTAATGTTATGAAATGTGTCTGAGAATATTTTGGGACTAGACATATTTGGTATAGCATTTTTCAAACTCTGTGCCATAGAAGGGTCAAAAAAGTTTGAAAAAAGCTTTACTTCATGTGGAGAATAGGTTCTTTGACCTCTGGGACTTGGTTCCGTAGTTATGTAGGTTTATGTTTCACATTTATTCTGCTTATCTTGAATATGTACTTAAGTACTCCAATTACTACTTTGATATACAAAGGACCAAAAGTGCAAATACTTTTTATAGCTATTCAATTCACCCTTGAGAATGAAGATTCAAAACAGTTTGGATCCCACCTGTTATTTCCTATCAAGGATAGTTATAGCATTAATACAATACAATAATTATAATTTGTTAATTAGATTTAATGTTTAATAGAAAGTTTTAAAAACAAATTCTACAGCAATTATCAGATTACTCATGCAAGGTAAATGTTTACTGTTACCCTTGTTTAATATGAAAATGAGAAAGATGCTTGCCTTAAGTTGTAGGATGAGTTGCTCTTACTGGAACTAAAAAGCCGTGTTCTTGTCTCATAATTAAAATCCACAATATGTTTTGAAGAAAATGAACTAACTTTTTCTGAGAACTAAAGGATTTTACTTTTGCCTTGGTCACTGATTACCCACAGCTTTCTGGAAAGTCATTTTAGGTTATAAAAAGTAAACTTTCACCCATTTGAAAAGTAAAATTTTACCCATTTAATGAATCAAAATAAAACCAAAAATAAACACAAAGATAATGAGTATGATGAGCTTTCAGAAAAGATGAAATATTTATGAGAATTGACACACTTTCAAGAAATGCTTGATTTTATTTTAAAAGCAGTTCAAATTACTACCGTTCTCATTAAAAAATAAAAATAAAAATGCAAGCAGATCTACAAGGTATTTATCCTTTTATTACTTGCCTTCCCTTTAAGGGTTAGTGATATGTACCTCTCACAGAAATGCTAGAAGACTCATATTTTCTGCAGAATTAGGACCATATATCTCATGTTAGGGAGCACTTACTCTAAGGTGTGCTCACACTTTTTATAGATGAACTATTCCTTCACTTGTGGGAATAAAATATTCAAGGGTTCAGAATTCATGACCTGTTTCTTTAAGGTACTGCTGCAATTGTGGTTAAAAGGTGATATTACAGTGAAAAATGTTGCTAATTACCATTTATTATTATCCATTATTATTTCCATTTATATCTCACTATTTTTAACTTGCTCATAAAATTTTTCTTCCTATGACTTAGTCCAGATTGTATGATAATAAGTGAATAAATAATGTTAGCACTTTCCTATCCTGTTTTCCTTTTTCTTATGAAACCAGATTTCTAGATGTGAATCATCACTTTGTATTACCCACCCTTCCTGAAAACACAGCTATAATTTTACAGACATTGCTGAGTATTTGAGGTGAATGTTTGGTAGAATTCTGTAAGCATGTGACAAACAAACAAACATGTAAATAGAGTAAATACAAATACAATGCATTTTACAGATTTTGCCAGGATTCTGGGAACAATTTTTACTGACCTGAAAAAGAAATATTTTTTTCTCATGTGCTGCTTTCTGTATGTTGTATTACACAAAGCATATTCTGTATAATCTGTGAAGCCTCACGTTAGACAGAGTGAAAGTTAAGTGAATTTTAGGAGGATTATTTATTATATTGCAAATCACAGCCTGGCATAGTGCATTTCTTCACTGAAATATGTTTTTAGCACTTTGGAAATCCCTTTGTATGCATCTGAGTCGATTAATTTCTCTGTGAGCATACGTGCTACTCAATATACTTGTTATGTGTTTGTAGCTCTCGGTGTATAATGAGACATTTTTGCTGTTGCTGATAATTCTGTAGATTCCATTGTACCCAGACATATGGTGTCAGTTGTTTGAAGGCTTTAGAAACCCTCGGATTGGCTGTGATGTATAAATGCAATAATCCCCATAGAAAACTTGGGACTTCTAGAATCAGAGTTTAAAATCTGCATGCTCACTTGCAGACTGGGGAGTTTTAAAAACAAACAGGCCCTTGTAGATAATTTAACATTAATGGCCCGAGTCAACAAGAAGTGCAAAACATTCAGCCCCCAGGAAGAGCTATCCAAAGTCTGAGATTTGCTTCCACAGAGTATGAGCCAGATGGAAATATTTATAACTGGCATTTTATCCGTATTCAGTGTGTATTAAATTAGCGTTATTAAAGGACAATTGTTAAATACTTTAATAAGGAAGAATGCTGATCTGCCTTCTCTCTGTAGTCCCAGTCCAAATCCAGCAGCAGCCAATCGAAAGAGCCCATTGATTTTGATAGGTTTTCTATTGAGCCTTATGTCTGCATGCTGGATGAAAGGCAGCTGCAGAGAATTGGAGGGCCCTGTTTTAGCAGATGTTCCTGGCTTCTCCTAAACCCATGTAAGTCACCACAGGTCCTTCATAGCACATGCACCTGGGTTGAAATCATGACTACATCACAGTCAGGAATTTTACCTTGGACCCTAATATAAGCATTCCAGTTTATTTCATTTACTATTTTGATGAAGGTATTCTGCTTGGGTTGCCTCAGTAGGCCTGTAAACAGCAGGCTTTCGTTATTATGTGTCTATAGCCCTGTTGCCTGATTTGGGGTATAAATATAGTTTCTATGTGCAGAACCTTAGTGCAAAGCATTTGTTTTTGTAGTGGTCTAATAAAACAAATGCTGGTAAAAAGCCCAAACTGAAGTGAATATGGGCCATTTTCCCTGCAATATCATGGCCTTAAATAGTGTTTCACCAAGGCTAAGTTAGACAGCAGTATGCTTTGTTAGAGATGATTGACTACAGATAAAGTTTGAACAAAATACCAAGAGCACTTCTATCCTCCTATAGCATTTATTTCCACGCACTGTAGTAAAGAGATTTTTTAGAGAAAACAAATACATTAATGGGGCCTTCTATGCAATTTAATGAACCGGTGGGCCTCAATTTATTTTTATTCATTATTTATATAGCTCTTGTATTTAGGGCAACAGTGCTCTAAGTCCAGGTTGTAACTAGGCCTGATTGTTCTGGATGCAATACAAACACAGAGTTAATCAACTGAACAATGTGTAATTATTTGTAACTTCATTGCTGCTGTATATTGCAGGAATACCAAAACAGGTGCAGCCCAGGACTGTTTGATCAGGGAGAAATTATTCCCATCTTTTCCTCTCTCAGAGAAGGCTACTTCAGGATCGTGGATGAACATCAATCAGCCAGCTGTTGTCCGCTAAACAGAATTTAAATATGCAGCAGAGAGCAGGCTGGGGGGAATTAACCTGCTCATGTAGCATATACGTGGATGTGCAAAGAAGAGTAAGTAAAATGGGAAAGCAAAAATCTTTTAGCTCTTAGACTCCATTGGATTGCTCAAGGCTAAATGGCAAATGTGGCAAATCTTTTAGGTTATACTGAGAATAATATCCCTTTGGTGATGACCAGACATCCTTCCACTGCCAAAGGAATTTATAGATGATATGTTTGCAGACTCTTTTCTTTATGTTGCTGGAGAGTTATGTTTGTTCACATCTGTATAATTTCTTCCCTCATGACTTGTAGAAGACATCCCAATGAGCAAGGACCACCCAAAGATTCCCGTAATAAAACATGAGAAAGCTCCCGCCTTTGAAGCTGGTATGGAATTAGTGGAACTGAGCCTTTCAGTCTTTCTTCTGAAGACATCTTCTATGACTCTCAGCTAAAGGTCAAAAGATCTTTAGAATTATCCAAGTAAAACATTCAGACAACCAAAAATGTTTGTAAGCCATGTACATATCTTTAGCTGAACAGAGTTTTTTCAGGGGTAAAATTTTACAAAAGATTTGTTTTCTTCTAAGATGAACAAAAGACAAACAAACAAAAATAAATGTGTAGATAAGTGTCAATTCTACTGAAATTAACTAGGTGAGAAAAATATAATTCCATGATCTTCTCAGATAGACACAGAGGTCTAAGATTGTTTGCAAAGTGCAGTCCTCCCTCTCCTTGTTCTTTGGACCATCTGAAGGACCAGCTGTACGCTTGCCTCACGTTGCCACTTCAATAGTCTCTTATGTATGCGTCAATGTCGCTGCTGGCTGGAAGGGAAGAAAATGGCATCTTCGACCGACTCTCTAGAGCCCAAGACAGCCTTATTTGGGTATATACTCTATCCTTTCCCTCATGTATGTAGGCAGGAGACCGTAGCTGATATCAGAGGAGTTGCACATGATGGGTTTTATTTTGTGAATAGGAAATATTGGGATTCAGAGTGCTAGTTACTTTTTGCATGCAAATGCCCTGTTTCTCTTACATAAAGGGCTGTATAAGTTGCAGATAAGTGTTTTGTGAATCAAGCCCTAAATCCTCTTTTTGTTTTAACTGGAGACTTTAGCCAGTGGATAAGCACCATCAGACATTATTCAAACATTTTACGGCTTGCAAAGGAATTATTTTTTTTTTTAAAAAGAGAACAGTTTAAATAAGAGAAAACAAACAGTTTTGTTGGAAGCGGCCTGGTTATGGATATCTTCTTTCCACCCCAGTGGCTTGATGTGACTGTTAACCGGCATTTTGCTGTTTTATAACTGGTGCGATTATTTTGTCAAAGGTTGTAGGGTTTTTTCCTCCTTTTAAAAAAAGTTAGTTTACAGTTTATTAACTTAGATTACTGCTAATAGCTCCCATGGGTCTTTCTACTGAAACAAGGACCAGGATAACTGATTTCTTAAGACCAATCTGGAAGACTAAAACGCATTAATAGCTATCAGTGAAACAGCAGGAGAAAGAATAGTCTGTTGCTTTTTGTTTTGTTTTGTTTTTTACCTTTTTGCTCTTCCAGTTCTCTGCGTAAACTTTTCCCCAACTTCATCTATTTATCTGTTATTCTGTCTCTGTCTCTTCTTCTTCTTTTTTTTTTTTCCATCCATTAACAAGGTGAGGTGCAAGTGAGTGCAAGTAATCAGCAACGACTCCTTTTGACTGTTCAGGAAACACATTAGCACATAAATAGGAAACAAAGACTGATTCTGAGAGGGTTCAGGGAAAAAGTAAAACAGTACTTTAAAGTGTGGAAGGCTGAAGTTGGAGCACCACATTTTCAAAAAGTCTAAAATCACTGTAGAATGATGTTCATATTTAACATTTTGGCTTTAAAGTATTTTGTTTTTTTCATGCATAAAAATTTTTAAAATAAACACACACAGTTTAAACATTGAGGCATGCAAGTGTGTGGTTTACATGTCTTTGAAGAAAGCAATAATTTACTACACGTGTCTATCAGCAGGAAAAATATTTCCCTTCTTCCACTGCTTTGGCATGGCTCCCTGAGTCATTCCTTTTCATCCTAGTCTCCACCTTCCTGGTCAAAAGTGGAGTGTGTGGATGATGGCTGAACAGAAGTGTTTACTCTGTGTGTCAGAACTAGTGTTTGGGAAGCCTGCTGAAGTCTTTGGCACTGAAGTTTTCCCTTGTTGCTCTTGATATAGTGAATAACAGAGGAAATCTGATCTGCTGTGGAAGGACAGTAAGCAGTTAAAACAGCAGGGCTGTTTGTTATCCAGATAATAACATTGGACTTACTTGGTGGCAAACATCATGAGGAAGTGATAATGTGAGTCCATAAGAATATGGATATAAACAGAGACATTATATTATTCCAAGTGTTCTCATCACTTGAAATTATAATGCTAGGGAGCCTGGAGCCTCAGCCATCCAGCTGATACTGGATGAAATTTCATTTCTTCCACTATTTCTTTCCTGAGTAATGGAACTCCTGCACTAGTTTCATGTATTGGTTTTCATGGTTTTTGGTGCACTATGCAATGATCTGAGGAGGAAACTTTACTATTCTAGGTGCTGTACAAATCAAAGTAATAATAATCCTCTCCTTTTTCACTTCAAAAACTGTTATTATATGGAATAAAGAACTGGAGTGGGGGTGGGAAGAAGGGGTGTTCTGATACTGTGTCTAATGGGAAGAAGCAGATAACTCAGAAATAGTTGCTCTGAAACCTGAGAAGATCAAGCAAGATGCCTACAACAAGGTATCTATACTTACAAAACAACTAAACGGCGAGAGTATTGAGCTACTTCATAAGAGCCATTTCTGAAAATGCTTCCCAGGAAATAAATTAAATTATGTAGAGCTCAGTTACTGGCATCACCAGGTGCTATAAATCAGGATGAAGCCCTAAAAGTTGGTTTTGCTGTATTTACAGATCTTGGTGCTGTAGTCTGTATTTTGCTTATCTGAAGAGGCTTGCAGACATAGTTTCATTAAAAGCTGCTTCCAAGAGCTTGTTTCCAACTAGTTCATTGGTTTAGCAGAAAATACTTCATTTTCAGTCCTGAGCTGTGGTCATACTATTGTGCTCTCTTTTCAATACATCATAGTTTTATTCTTTATTAATTCACAAATGTATATCAAAAGAACCAGCGTTATCAGCTATGCAAGTTACAGCATAATCCTATTTTCCTGGAATGAGTTTTGCGTATAGTCTTTAGTGTGCTGAAAAAGGTTCACATTTATGAGAAAATTAAAAAAATTGTTCACTTTTATGAGAAAATCAAAAAGTTGAAAAAAAATGACCAGTGGATTTATTGGGAGAATACTCGACATTTTCTACTGCCAGTTCTTGACACTCAGTATTCGAGTGTTCCTGTAGTAAAAGTGACTACAGGGTATGACAGATAGTATGGTAATGAAATAGCATACTTTTCTGTTACACTGAAATTTCAATAAGGGTGGAATTTTGCCTTAAAAAGAGGACAGTGATCTTCTTGCAAACACTGTCCTTTGTCCTGAGGCACACAAAATCCCCAAATCCCTAAAATATTTTATCTAAAGATAAGATAATTTTGCACCAGCCCAGGCATGAAAAAGAAAAGTCTATCAGATGCAGCTGGAAAAGTCCTGTTGCTCAGGGAGAAGGTAAATTAAAGCTTTCTATCTTATCTGTATTTCAATTACAATTTTATTTTTGGTCCCTGGCAGTGTAGACTGTTGAAGTCCTGGGAAGTAGAGACACTCATAGGTTTATGAAAAAGGAACCTTTAATGGTGGAGATGTATATATTTGATCCATGTCGCTTTTCATGCGGGGTATACATGACATTTAAATAAAAGTGTGGACTCTCATGGAGGGGTCCCTTTATTTGAGTTGACTTGAAGATTTCCTTTTTCTTTCTTTCTTTCTTTCTTTCTTTCTTTCTTTCTTTCTTTCTTTCTTTCTTTCTTTCTTTCTTTCTTTCTTTCTTTCTTTCTTTCTTTCTTTCTTTCTTTCTTTTCTTTCTTTTCTTTCTTTTCTTTCTTTCTTTTCTTTCTTTTCTTTCTTTTCTTTCTTTTCTTTCTTTTCTTTCTTTTCTTTCTTTCTTTTTCCTCAACAGTAATAACCTAGTTTAAGAGTCTGCAGATCTGCCTGTCTCATTCTAAAGGTCAATCCTAATGGAATCAGATATGCAAGAACAAGGAGAACAGTTAATCATAAAGGGGCTGATCTGGCTTCTACTGGGGACCATGGTGCATATTTGTATTGTGTCTTAGACTCCTCTGGGAATTGGATGATGAAGTTTTGACCTCTTAGCTCATGGACATCTGTGACCAGAGCTGACTTCCGTCTCCTCTGTGGGGCGGTGCAGTGTTGTTGTTAGTCTAGACCTTGCTGAAGGTGTTTTCATTTAATTGAGTGGCATTCTGGTTGGTACTGTGTTCCAGCTAACTTCCTTACCAAATACATCCAAGACTGAGTAAATTATCTTCTCAGGCTGCGATGTAATAGCAGTCTATTAACAATGCAAAAATGGTCAATTGACACCCTACTGACATTGTGTCTGCAAACAGCTAAAGTTTGTTTTCAAGGCTATTAAATGATTCACTCCTGTAAACAGAGAACCTCACTGATATAGTCTGGAGCTCATTTATCAATATATTCTGGTGGCTTAGCAGATATTAGACATAAACCTCATTTAACGGGCCAGGATATGCAAGTGAATCCAGTTTTTCAGAGTGATCCTGTCCCAAAAGGAGAATGAAAAAACATTCTTACCTGGCCTATATTTCTATCACAAACACCCCAGACTGGGGGAGGAGGATGGGGGATGGGAAGAGCCATGGACTTACTGAGTAAGTCTCAGAGATGGGAGGGACTGGTAAGTATAAGTGCTGTTCCCCATGAGCTAACATCCAGCCCTAAACACTGAATTTAGTTGCCTTAGCTGAAGGAGATCCAAATAGCCTGAAATGCCACTGCCTTTCTTTAATGGAAAAGTGGAGAAGTCCTTCATATCAGTACAGACAAAGGATGGGTAAATGAAAGGGATCCAGTAAGGCTAAGACTGTTTAAATCCCTTGGAAGGCTTACGATAAATATGAATCTTAACTGGGATGTGATAGTTAAGACTAGTATCTATTTGGAGCTTTAGTGTAGCCAATTCTGGTCTTTTCTGTTTTCTCCTAGAAAATAAATGTTCTAAAAAATGATCCTGCTGATGGAGATTTCACTACCTTCTGATTTAGCTGCATACACTAGTGCTATTTTGAGGTAGAAGGGAAGCATTTCTTCAAAATTAGTGAGAGAAAGAGGTTAGAGAAGGTGAGAGAAAGAGGCTAGAGAAATGCAGAAAATTACAATAGTGAAAAAAGTCAAAAAATAGTAGTAAAATCTTTTCAAGACTCATAATGATTCACTTTCATTAAAGAATTAGGTGTGAACAGATCCAAACCTTCTAAAATAGGGTGATTTGGCAAGTGAGTTTATTAATGTCCAGGTAAACACATATACACATGTATATATACTTGTACACATCTTTATACTCTCTATTTATAAAAATACAGAATGTTCACGTATTTGTACTTCTGTGTATGAATATTTATTAACACATATGCAAGATTTATTTGCTATCTTCTTGTTTGGGAAAGAGAAGTGGAGAAGAATTTTCTGTTTTCTGCTGTTCTTCTTGTCAATATTTTCTTGTGTCTGTCTCAGATTCACCAACAAATATTTGCTAAGGCATTTTCCCATCAACGTGAGATTTGAACAATTCCATGACTCGTTGCATCCTATATTTCATTATCTTCAGCAAAATGTGTATTTCCTCATTGATATCAAGGAAACACATCAGCGTTTTCATGTGACACAGTTAAAATTCACAGTGCATTCTCAGAATGTGCACCAGGCAAACATTTTAGGGTCTGGTGGTGTCCTATGGAGAAAGACCTGCAGAAATCACCAGGATAGAATGATGAATGAATTCTAGATTATATTGCAGTTGAAAAGTAGCAGAAAGCTATCTAATAGATCTTCTACTGTTTAGTGAACAGGACTCACATTAGGTAATGGCAGCAGAAAACATTAAAGACAATTGTATATGATGTAGTATTCGGTCAGATTCATTCGCAGTGTATAGTTATTTCCAAATGGCATTTTGCTGTTCTTTGTTCTGTAGCAGTGTCTAATATTTCTAAACATTTTTAGGCTCTGTGACACCTTAATGGTATACAATAACAGTATGCCTCCCTCTTAGAAAAATGGATACTCTCATTTTTCTAAACATTGTGCCTTTACCTTTAACCATTTCCATTTAAATGCAAATTTCAATCATGTCCACCTCTCTGTATTCCAACAGAAACACAGGGAAAAGACCGTACTTTAAATCCTAATTTCTCCATAAAGGGACCAGTTTTCTTCAGGTGTGTCCCCCCATGTCATCTATCTTCCTTCTCATTTTACGTCTCCATTGCATCTTGTTTACTTTGCAGATTTCACAAATAAAAAATGTCTTATTTTTTTGTTGAAAATTATATTGTTCTTTGCACTAAATGAAAACTAGCATCAGCAGTTACATTTATTTTCTGTTAAATCTATCTGACAACACTGACTTGAAAATTTTCCGTTCTCAAGTCTTTGAATTACCACCAGTGTTTACAGGTGTTTATACACTTTAAAGTTTATAATTTCCTAAGCAACTACTGACAAATTAAGTGCATTGTGTCATAGGCATGAATTAATTTTGTAATTATTGTTCCAGTTTAAAGGAAATAATTGAATTTTGGAGTTAAGGATAAAATGCGATGCTATGAAACATATGTGATACTGGTGTCAGTTTCCTGAATGTCTGTTCTTGGTATGCAGCTTAGCAACACATCTGAGCAATTCATTAAGGTGTCTCTGCTTAGTGAGTCTTTGGAGAGAAAGTTACATTTGAATCTGGCATGTGAAAAAGCACTCAGAAAACAGCCAACCGAAACAAAACATCTCTTTCCCTCCCCCACCAAAAATCCCAGACCCTTTATCTGTTGTTAGTCCCTCTTGATTTACTTTTGACAAGAGAGGGCACTGTGATAACATTCTAAAGAGTGGACATATTTGTATATGCTTGCTTCTGAGACAGAAAGGAAGCCAGGGATTAACCCCGTACCAATTACTTCACAATATAGCAACTACTTCAACACAAAGAGGGGAGAAAAAAGAAACAATTTAACTAATTAGTGCAAGTCACAATGTTCTTTGTGGGAATTACTCCTTTGGAAGAAAAATTTTTGAATGTACTCGTAAGTAAGAGAATGTCTGCTTTAGAGCATATTTATTAATTCTCACTTTGAGTCAGCTTTTACTGGCCAAGAAATATAGTTGAAGATACCTAAGGCTCTAGTCCCTTAAGAGAAGTGCACACATTAGAAATGCTGTGCATGACTATTGCTTCAGCAAAACTTTATTTTTAACCCTTCAATAAAATGCAACCATATGCATTTGTAACTCTCTAGCATATTTCTGGTATTGGGAGTCTAAACTCACTTTGTAGTTCAGAAATATATACGTTGTTCTAATACTGAGGTAACCATGATACGTAACTTGCTTTGCAATTAAATTGTTTTCTGTTTTAACTGGGATGAAAGAGATTTTGATCACGATTTCTTATTCTAGATAACAATGTTGGAGCACTTGAGTTCTGGGGTGGATGGAGTTGGAGGAAGGAGGTGATTTAAGATTTCGAGCACCTGTGCTTTGAAAAATCAGATTCTTTTTAAGTGTCATGAATTGGAACTAGTTGTTTTTAGAAAATCATGCCTATGTGTGCTTTATGAATGTTAAACTGTTTTGTTGATAGGAGCAGGACATTTCTTTCCTGCCTCACTGACACATCTAGTGCATTATGGTGAGATATTACTGGTGATAAGAATAAATGCTATCTGAGGAAAGCAAAAGTAAGAAGGCGTCATTTGCATTTAAATTTTAATAAATGTATTGTAGACTCTCAATTTTTTATTTTATTTTATTTTTAAATGACAACCACAGCTATTGTAGGTATTCAGGCACTTAAGGATTTTCACAAATACTACAGTTTGGAGTTTATATATTAATATTTCACTGTTCTTTCAGACAGTAGAGGACAGATTCCCATCATGAGAAGAGATGTTACATTTGATATTTACTAGATTACAAAAGCCTTTGGACCTTTGACTTTTACTATTCTTTGTTGACATCAATGATCTGCAAACGATTATTGGGAATGATTATGCTCTGTTAAACAGATTTTACTTATGTTTTGCTTGGAACCTAGACTCTGGGGAAAATCCTGTCTTGGTCACTGCATGGCAGGTCAGACAGTTCTGTGACTACATTGGTCTTATTTTTTGATCATTCAACCTCCACAGTAAAGTTCTTGAAAACAGAGAGAGCTCCTTTCCGTTTCTACGCAAAGACTCTGAGGTTATTTCTCTGAAATAATAGTTCCTTCTCCAAACTGAGAATCATCCTCCTCCTGTAAGGAACTCAGTGAAAAATGAAAAAGAAAGAAATACTCAGAAAGCTTCTACTTTCTACCTCTTTGTTGGAGTAAACAGGAAACCATATTTCCTACTTTATAATTGTCTGTTTCTTTCTAGTTCATACAGGCTATAGCAGATGAAGGGGGCCTACAGGAAAGCTGGGGAAGGACTTCTTACAAGGATAGGTAATGACAGGACAAGGGGTAATGGTTATAAACTGAAAGAGGGTAGATTTAGACTAGATATAAGGAGGAAATTCTTCACTGTGAGGGTGGTGAGACACTGGAACAGCTTGCCCAGAGAAGTTGTGGATGCCCCCTCCCTGGAAGTATTCAAAGCCAGGCTGGATGGGGCTTTGGGCAACCTGGTCTAGTGGGAGGTGTCCTTGCTCATGGCAGGGGGGTTGGAACAAGATGGTCTCTAAGGTCCCTTCCAACCCAAACCATTCTATGATTCTATGATTCTATGATATGACTTGATTAGCAGAGACTACTGTCTTCCCCAGAAACAACAAAATCTTAGCTGACTCTATTTCTCTCTTGTTTTTTTTCTATGGCTTTTGAGCTTGAAGGATATATTAGCTGATGGGGAGTCGTCTGCTTTTTATCTTGATCCAGACACAGACGGATAAAATTAGGAGACGTTGCTTGAAGATTAGCTATCATTAAGTCTAGCTTTGACACATGTGGCTAATTGAAGGAATACCAGGTACAACAGGAAATGAAGAATAATGGATAATATGTTCTTACAAAAGACTTGTTTCACCTTAAATCCAATGAGAGTGTGATAGTGCTTAGATAAAACTTAGAGGAGCTGAGATCATACAGATTCTTCATGCACCAATTACCATTAAAAAGTGTATATCCCAGATGGTAATTCTTTGACAAATGTTGTTTTTTTAAGTGACAACTGATAGACCTTGCTGCTAACGAAATTATAACCCTTGTCTTTAGCCTGCTGCAAAAACTTGTTTCCTGGATACTTTTTGTTTGTTTTTGCATTTCAGCTTTTCTTGACTTATTTGAAAGGTAGACAAGTTCTGATATTGATCTGAATGTTTCAATAGTTTATGTTTCCACGTGTGCCATTATAAAAACAGGATGGAGTCATGGGGAGCTGAATTATTGCAAAACTGAATCAGAAAAGGAAAGGGATTATAGATCTAGACTCTGATTATGTCTCATCTGTGCTTTCATCTTTCCAGCAGTCGTTACACAGGTGTGCATGACAGACCATTTTAACAAAGTGCAAGTCACACTCATTACAGGAGGTTTAGCTTCCAGGACATTGTGAGGATTATGCAAAAAAGGGGGTTATAACATCACTATAGACTAAATGTTATGTTTTGGGCAGCTTGTATTAAGCCTTAAATAACTAATAAAATTCAAAGATGTATCATTCAATCTGAAATTTGGTCTGATATTTGCTATTTGCACAACTTTCAGTGAAGTATATTAAAGAGTATTGTAAACAGGATATACGAAAATATAATAATCAACAAGTAGAAAGAGGAAACTTCAGAAAACATTCAAGCACCAAATTTGAATTACACTGCAGGATTAATTTATGGCTTTTATGAAATAAATCCCTTTTCTTTGGGCAAATAGATAGAAATTCATTCTCTTTTTCAGCTTCATTCTCTTTTTCAGCTTATACCCTGTGGTATAATTCTGATGCATGCAGCCAACTGTGAGTGTGAGTGCGTGTGAATGTATTTAAGTAAGCAGTCTCGCCATTACATATTCACATTTAGAGCATGTACATAGTTCTTCCAGTATAAAAAAAACCCAACAAACCGAAAGCAAATGTGTGCACGCCTGAGCTCTAAATGTACCTGAACTGTGATATGGGCTTAAATGGCAAGCTGAATTTTGTTATGAAGAAAGTTTAAGAGGGACTGGCTTTCTGCCATAAGCAATACGTAACTTTTCTAGCAACGTGTAAGGAGGCAAGAATGTAAACTAGTTACCTAGAACCTAATCATTTGCATATGGCTTTTTTCAGGCTTCCTCTTTTCATTTGTTGTTATTTGCAAATATTTTAATCAGGGAAGCTTTTGTCTAAAATATATCAGAGTTAGAAATAATTATGAACATGGTATAATGTTAATGAACTTTCATTTGCTGCTTGCTCCAGGGTCTCAAACAAGGCAAACCTATTACATGGGTGAAAGATGAGCAGCCAGATCAATAGCTATCCAAACTGTCACAGCTACTCCTGAGTCAGTGGGGCTTGGTGGGTTTATTCCAATGGAGGTACTACACAAAACAAAGTTTGTGATCTACGGTACAATATGTATATTGGCACAAAAA
>WBMW01001908.1:6062-24027 GCA_013396635.1 Penelope pileata | reverse complement strand
AAAAAAAAAGAAAGAAAAAAGGGCTATGAAAACATTTTGTGATGTCTCGTACATCATCTTAGAACAGAATCTGACTTTTCAAAAAATTAACTTATTTTAAGATCATAAACTGCCAACTGGTCATCTGCATGGGGGAATCACATCTGAAAATTAAATCTTGAAGTCTGATCCATCTGTTTTTGCTGTCAGGTTCAGCCCCAGGAACTCCTAAGCAGTTGTTGTTGTTGTTGCTTTTTAATAGGGTAGGACAGTAATGCACAGCCCTCCAGATGTGTCCTGATCTTGTTTGAGATTCACACACTTGACCGCAGGTTGACTTTGAAAACCCATCTGAGGCTCAACAGAATTACAGTGCCCTTCATAAAGAGAAGAAAAAACTTCTAATGCTGAAGTGCTGGGAAGTGCTCAGTAACCAGTGGATGGCTCTGGTATAAACTTTAGTAGCCTAGTGAGAATTGAGGGGAAAAGAAGGGTGTGCTTTTGACTTTTAATGTAGCACAGTACTTGTTCTTGTCTCCTGTAGTCTAGTTATTGAGCGTTCAATCACGTGACAAGGAGGTCTTTGTTGCATTATATCAGAAATAAAAAGATCATTTTCTTTCCCCAAAAGATTGGTAATTATTAACTCAATAAAAAGCAGGGCTTTTTGCCATTACCTATGGGTAGGAGCGAGCAGCAGATAATCCACTGTCAGAGCATTTCTAATTTTAACTAGTGTGAGTATTTCTCAGATAAGTGAAGAAAGGTAGTGAAACTATGCATTGATACAACCCAGACAATGAGCCTCTGGACCTACTGTAAGTGCTGACAATACAGGCCCAATGCCATTCAATGTCTAAGTCATTTCAAACAGCCATATTTAATGAGATTTGAGTCTACACTACCCTGTGCAGAACACTAATATAGCATGAGGTACTGAACTACTCTTAAATCCCATTCACATTATACGAAGCAATGCGAGGAGAGCTCCGGATGACAAGTTGGCACTATGATTCCTTTTCTGCTTCGTAGAAATACCAGGTGCTGAGACACAACTGGCTTTACCTTTCGGAAATCAGAGGGTTTGATTTCTTACTGGCTGCTGTGGACCTCTAGGGATAGTTTTGTAAACTTGCCAAATATAACTGATTTTTGTTGGAAATGTGCAAAGAACAAATAAAAAGGGGGAAATTTTCATATTGAAATATTTGTGATAACTGCAACTTTTAAGAAGGGAGTTGACATGAACGACTGCCTTCATCATTAGAGAACTGCATGGTACAAGCTGCCCTGCCTTAATCACAGCTGTCATGAGAAAAGGAAATAGATTTTTAGGGTCCAGATAGGATTTCTTCTTGGAAATGTCAGGAGTGATTGATGTAAGACAAAACTAAGACGCTACTCACTAAACGTGCGTTGTCTACACTTTTGAATCCTGTCCCCCTCCTCCCCCCCCGAACGATATGGTGTTGTCATGATTTTAACAAGTCACAGGAAGAGTTAAGCTGCACTTTCTGAATAAATTAGTACAGTCAAAAAATGACACTTCCTTGACCTTTGCAAAAGGTGAGGAGTATAACGGTAAGACATACAGGACTGTTAAACAATGTTGTTGTTTTTTTTAACCACTCTGACAAAAGGTGCAAGCTCTTTAAAACAGTTTCCTAATGCACTTCAGCAAGAGAGCTAACTGACTGTCATAAGATGACATGCGTAACACAGAGATCTTGCTACACATTTTGATGCAAAGGAACACCCTGCTAGTTGAAAATCATTCCTAACTGGATTCAGATGTTAGAGATGAAGTACATGGAGCACTGTACGTCTGGTAAAACTTAAAGATGCTTAAAAATAAAGATCATAAATCTTCAGCTGTGGCCTTTTATCAGCTCTTAATTTGTCATGGTATTTTAATTACTTTCAGTGTAAAAATTTTAATCCATATGTGAGGGGAGATGATGCTTCTTTATTGCTCCTTTTCTAGTAATATAGTTTTAAAAGATTAACAGGCCTGTGTGCACATGGATGTTTTTAAAAGCCTGCAATGGGCAATTTCAAAGTTCTCTTAGCTCCATAGTAGGCACACATTCAGTAAATTGTACCCATGCTGATTTTAGAAATTAAAAGTTCTGGAACATTTTTCCATCAAGTTTGGATGGGCCTTGGTTTTCAGAGAGCTGGTGCTCAGTATTTTTGAAAGAAGTTGCATTTAAATTGTTTCAAGAGATGAATCCAAAAGGTAAGTATACTATTTGTGGCTTTTGAAACTAAAGAGCAAACCTGATCTCTTATGCGGTGAGAGACTGCTTTCCTCCTTTTCTTTTTTTCATTTTATGGTTGTTGTCCTTTTAATCACCTTATTTTCAAGGCTTACATTTGTGACTGCTGAGACATATACAAAATATGATCAAATTGGTACATGAAGCTAGGGGAAGCAATAAGGTATTCTCAGTACTGCATGGCTGCAGTTAAGTCATTTTGAAATCAATAATCCCCTCGCAATTCACTGTGCCACTTGACTGGACATACAGATGCAGATGTCCTTGTAAATGAGTTTACATCACACTGTGCTTGTAGCCATATAATCTTTCTTCCCTTCTCAAGTCTGTCCCATTTTTCCTTGCTTCCGTTATGCATATGAAACTCAAATTAAGATTGCATGTAAAGTTGACTAGCTATTCCAGGTTATTTATTGGAAATGAAGCTATATAAGCGTACAATATATGGCTTGCTTAAAATTGATTTACCTAACTCCTTCCATAGTCCCAGGCAAATGCAATTGTTGTACAGCAGCGAATTACATCACAGTGGAAAAGAAATAGAAGGAAAAAAAGTGTCAATAGATAATTTGCAGCTAGTTTACAGGGGATATCAATCTGTTAATAAAGAATGTAATTTTTCAAACAGAAAAATTAGAGGAAAGTCACTCAATTTATTAGTTTCAGTAAGCAAATATTTTAGGATAAAGGCCATGTGTATTTTGAACATGATTTCAACTCTGTTTGGACAAAGCTTAAACTCAGGTATGAGGAGTCGGTAATCTCTGGGGAATGCCAGAAAGAAAACTCACAATGTCTTAGCACCAACAGCCCCAAAGTTACAGGATGAAAGGGAAGAGGGTATACAGAGAGCCCAGGCCTCAGCTACACTGCACCAAGCTGCATTCACCCTATGACCTCTGAAGTGGCAGTGTAAAGCATGAGCGATAAAGCCTGGCAACATTTAGTAAGCTACCTAAACTGATATCTCAGTTTATTATATCACCACTATCATCATCATGTTTGTGTACTATAACACTGTGAAGGATGCAGGGCTCTGACAATCCAGACATAAATTGGCCTGGTTCTGAAGTCACTAGTTTTGGCTATCATAAGCTGCAGGCTTGAAATTCTTTAAAGTGAATGGCATTTAATGCAGATGTACTGTATCAGAGCAGAGGTATTTCCCAGACCTTAGGTACTTGTGTTGAAGTCCAAGAACTTTCCTTTTTCTGGAAGCTTTTAGAAAATTGCATACAGAGTTGCAAAAGTGAAATTATATTTTTCAACAGCCAGTTCAGGCTGCTTTTTAGGAGAAAGCACAACAGAGCAGCTGAGGAATAATCACTCCTAGTAAAGAGCTTTGCTTAGACTCACTACAGGTTGGTTTCATGCCTGAATTGTAGAATCATTAAGGTTTGAAAAGGCCTCTAAAGTCATTAAATCCAGCCATCAGCCCATCACCACCATGCCCAGTAAACCATGTCCCATCTTGTGGTCTCTAGAAATTCAAAAAGATTTTATATTACACCACTTGCATGATGAAGACACAACCATTGTACAGCAACAGAAGTACATCATGCCTTACTTTTCACATATTTCTTTTTTGTACATATATATGCATAATTACATATGCATGTATGTATTTAAAATGCATATGCATGCATGGAGTAATATCTCTTGGTGTATTTGTTCACCCTGAAAACATCCAGCCTTTTTTGAATCCTGACTAGCCCCTTGGCCACAACGACCTTGTAGCAATGAGCTCTGCAGGCAAGGAGAATGCTGTGTTCACAGCCTTTGCTTCACATTTTTACTGAATTTTCCTTGGTTCTTTATCAATGTTAGGAACTGAATCTTTACCATTAGACTGGGATGATCACCATATGATATTGCTCCATATCACTCATGGAAACTAAGCTGTAGAGAGGGCATAGAACAAGCACAGACCAAAAGAAGAGTAAGTAGAAAAAATGGCTGTGGCTCATCATTGTTAACTTGCCCTGAGCAGAATAAAACTTACTAAATAAACTGCCCTTGGGCCTATCTATTCCGAAGGTGTAATAGCTTTGACTTTCCACGTTTACTTTAGGTAACATAACATAACTGCTCTGCTTTAAGGAGGTCAAAAAAACAGAAGGGCTGTGCAACGCCCTGTACATTTACTCACGTGAGTGACCCAGAATGTGACAATGGGCATTGTGAGCAAAAGATGCACTTATTTTATTGTTAGATGCTATTTTCCATTTTCTGTAGAAACAATAGGTTCTTATTACTCTAAGTTGGCATGACACATTGTGAAAAATCAGATACTGCTTCATGCAGTCTGAGAAAGTCACACATGTTTTCACTCTGTCTAATTCTTTCATAAAAGCTCCAGTTGGGAGAGGGATCTACTGTCTTGTTTCCTTTTGCATTGAAAAATGTCAATTTCATTATTTATTTGACAAAAGACAAAGGGAGTGAAATCTACTGTCTTCATTGATAAGCCACACATTTTTCTCAACCAGCAGAGATGTACCTGTTCACCTCACAGTCTGTCACACTTCTAAATCCCACACTGTTGAGGTGGGATATCTCATGCTGCTTAGAAGAAAGCATCCCTAATTATCACCTCAAATCCTGTTACTCAACCCTAAGGCTAGTAAGAATATTCTTCCTACCGCAAGCTGATAGGAAAATACTGTTGTGTTGTACCTTGTTCTAGATTGCTGTCATGGACAATCTAAAATTTATGTTACATCTGGATGCATGGGCACTGGCACAATGCAAGAAACCCCACATTCCATGGACATTTAAAAGAGGAACCAGGAATTCTGTACATCAATAGGAAAGACTGGAGCAGACCTAGGGAGAAAAATTCAATTTCATGCCTGTATTTCAACATTCTGGAATTCAAGTCTTCCCCTCTCATTGATTTGCCCAGACATGTGCCAAAATTCTTTTTCCTACACAAATATACACATGCATCCCTCTCTCTTCTTCTGGTTTTCTTCTTCTCCATCTGCTTTTCTCTTTTCAGCTCTGTAATCAGAATTTACAAGAGAGACGTCTAAAAGTTTCTAGCCAAAAAATTCAAATTACTCTATGTCCATGAAATGACTTTGCTCTGGCAAAATAGTGGGTTTAGATGAAAATATTTTCCCTTAGCATACTCCTATCAATTCTAGTAAAACAGTATAATCATGAGAAACTTACAGTGAAGCAGAAAGTTCAAAAGATATCATCAGCAGTGTCCTTTTAGAGAAAATCCACCTCCATGTGACATTACCTGAAACATTCAGCTAGCAATTTTTTGCTATAATAACAAAATTATGTTGCTTTTATAATTTAAACTTCATTTATTTGTTTCTGCTGACCTCCTAAATATGTACATGATAGTAATTCATTTTACTGTTAAGATAGTTTTAAATCTATGTATGTATCTCTGATGATGCATATGTATCTGTATATATGACTAAAATGAGCAGATTTGCTTGACTTTATGGACTAGATGCCAGACCACATCTGAAGAACTGCTGAGTTTGCAAAGCACAGTACCACACTCCTCCTTCCATTCTCTGTAACTCTCACTCAGTGTTGTTACTTCTGGCCCCTCAACATTTTTTAACTGTTTCATGGTTAGAAGTTGTGGTAGCAAAATAGATTTTCTTATGTGCAAATAGCGCATGATCTGTGACTAGGATTTACTTACTGGACTCCAAATCAGGGATGTGTACCTCTCCCAACCAAGTTAGTTACATTCTTCAGTCAACATTTTAGAAACGTTCAGATTGACTCTCAGGTCTGAAAAAGTTGTCAACATTGTGGAACAGAGACCATTGGAAAATCTGGTTACAGAAACAGCCAGAACAGAAATTTTTGGATGCTTAGCACATATGCAAAAAGTCTTGCCCTCTTATGAATGCCTAAATTAATTCCTCAAACTGTGGCCTTGACTGTATGTGCTGAGAAATTTGGGTTACGACCCTGCATTACTCTTTGAATATGTCTCAGACACGTTTGTGCTGTCACTCGCATTCCTATCAGTTAGAGAGTGTGAGGGTTTAGTTGCTGTGACTAAAATTAGGACATACTGATTTTGAGATATTTTTCCTGATATCTCAAATAAATAGCAAATGTATGGATTTCTCCAGATTTGCACAGTCCTTGTCAGCGAGTCTCTGCACTACTGGTCTAAGATAGCATACTGATTTTATGAGCGTGTCATCTGGCAACTCTGGTGATGTCTTTGCATGAATCTGAGGGAAGAATATACTTGTTCAAAGGAAGACTGGCTCTGTTAGAAGCAGGCTAAAGATTTGTTACTCTATAACAAAGAGGGGACACTGATTTGCAGACACAGCTTACACTGACGTCACTGAAAGATGCACACAGAGTTCAAGTGTGCAACAAGGCTCTTCACCTCTAATTCATCTCAGGACTTGTCTTATTTTGATACCTAAGTTGATCTGAAAGTAATAACTCTTAATTATTTCTACAACTGATACGAAGAGCACAATAACGCTATTTGATAGAGGAAATGTTCAGCTAGAAAACACTATGTTTCAACATAGTCACCACCATAAGCTATGCATTTTCACCAGTGATGAACAAGAGCCTGCATGATGTGCTCATATTAATCTTCACCACAAGAGGTACCCCACTGTCACTGTTGTCACTGCTGAAATGCAGCACCGTCACCTCATTGTGCTCACATCCACTGTTTGGTCTCCAGAAACATTCAGCAAGTGTCAATGAATGTCAATTGGTGCCGTTTTTTCCGCATGGAGGAATTCAGTGGCACCTTGGTTTCCTATGCACTTTCATGTCAGACAATATTTAGTCAGACTGCCCCTCTGCTGCCATCTGCAACATGGAATGAAATATTGGTGGGAATGTTCAACCTCTACTGCCGTAGCACCAACATCCACCTCTGTCGTTGTGGGCCATCATAATAGGAACAATGGGAGTAATAGGAGGCATTACTTTCGGATCATCCCTTGTATATACAACTTTGAGCTGAATGAGATTGGGACGGATTTTTAAAGATGTTGGCTGCAAATCCATGCTGACGAGAGGTGAGAAAATACTTGCCGTTCCACGGACAAGTCGAAAACCTGCCTGAGCAAACTGCCAGTTCAACTGTTTGTAAAGTGGCCACAGACCAGGGAATTGCTGTGCACAGCCAAGTGTCAAATATTCGCCTGGCGTGTTTTGGCACCATTTCATCATCTTTTGCAGAGGCATGCTGATTCTCATCAGCTAAAGATCTGGTTTTAAAGGGCACGTAACTATTTTGAAGCTCTGTCCTCAATTATTTTTTCCTCCTGTTTTCTCTGGGGTAACAGTTTAATTTCACTAGGATGTTCCTATATTGTTTTTTTCTTCTTGTAGAATATAGATGTAATGAAAATTGCAGGGCTGGGGCAAAGAACACTGTGTTAAAGTGTAATTTCAGAAGAAAAAGCAGCACAATTCTTCACTGGGCAGTGCAAACAAAGCACCCATTTTACATACTAAAAAAAAAGTAAGCTTCTTTTCTGCCTTTAAGCACATTTTTTAACATTTTTTTTAAATACTTATATTCAGCGCTTTGCAGACTGATAATCAACATTTACAGATAAGAGTTGTATTGCTGCTATGCCAAATGAAGAATATTGGAAATAGTCTCAATAAGGCATAAGGCAGGGAGAGAGGAAAAAAAGGTAAACCAGAGTGCCTCCAGGTCTAGAAGTCTTTAGAGATCAAAGCAGAATTTACCTTGTGGTAAAAATAATGAAAGGGAATATATGCATCTACAGTAGTTTCCTAGGTAGGTGGGGATAAGCATGCTGTGTGGTAGAGGACTGATACCCTGGCTACTGATACCAAGGCAATGTGAATGCCTCAACACCTGGTCTTATACATCAGAACAAGTGTCAAGGCCTCATCTCATACAGCTCTTTGAGTTATTTCTGAAGTTTTGTGACATGTGCCCACTTTCTACCTGCTTGTGGATTTTCTAGGCTTATATTTGCTCATTACAGAGCACCCGGAATGTACACGGTAAAGGACAAGTCGGTTTCTTTCTAGTGGTGAATTTAGATTTAGAGATGTCCTTTCTTAACTTGGGCCTAGTATAACTGAATTTTGGTCCTGAAAGAACTGAATTCTTGTTGTTTCAGGCTTCATAAGGGAAAACAGTGATTTGTAGTGTGGGCAGTTTCCAGATTTAAGGCACTAACTTCTTTCATACTTTGCTCCTTTAAGAAGACCCCAAGTGCTAGAAATATTCCTTGAGGGTGGGGAGGGCTGGCTGCAGGACTGCTTTTGACCCAGTGAGCAGTTACTAATTAATGCTAGTAAATATCTGAAAGACCTGCTATTTAGTTTCCTGCATTATCACCAGATACTGGTAGTCAGGAGATGGTAATGCTAGTAGAGATAACCAGATCAGAATGGATGCTTATCCAGCATCTCACATTCAGAAGATGGTTCCTCCATGTCAGCTATGAACTGTCTCATGTAGGCACCATGTTTCTATTGGGGCTACAACATCTAATTTCAGGGCTAGAGATCGTACAATCTCTTCACTGTAGGGATCTGTGTTTTAGTTAAATGCTTATCCTAGCTTCATTCTCTAGAAGGGTGTTGTCATCTTCTTGCAAGCTACTGCTTGAATTCTCCTCATCTTGGCTGTCAAAAATGTTCAGTATTCTTCTAAAAATGATTTAGGTACATGGTTCGTAAGGTCTGGAAAATTGGAATATTCTCCACTGTCAACTCAGCACTGCTCACAAATGCTGTGTTCTCACTCAGTGTTGTTAAAGACCAAAGCGGTCACCATAATTGAAAACAGTATCAGTTAGGCATTCAGGCTGAGGATCTGTTTTCCATGTTAATCACTGCTAAATTAGTTGTGTTGTTACTGAGTGGGGAATTAGGACTAAGATTTTCAAAGTCTTCAGCATTAAATTTCCAGTCACTGTCCCACACTGTCATTTTGGTTATACAATTAAACAGTCTTTGTGAGAGCATTTAAGAAGAAAACAGGGTGTGCATTTCCAGAAAACATTTCACATCCATTCTTTTTTATAGAAAGCTGAAGAAAAAAATAATTTTGGTAAAATGTTAGATCAAGATTTCAAATTGTACTGTGCCACAGAGCATGAGATAATTTGTGCAGCCAGTATGTTCATCTACATTAAAAATGAGCTTATTTCAGTTGTACAATGGAGTCTGAAACTAGCATCCATTGGCTTCACAAATCTCAGTTTGTACACTTGCAGGATGAATTCTGTTGTGAGCAATGCCATCTCATCTTTAATTTTCCCTAGTGGTTACAAAAGGGAGGATGATTCACCTTCTTGAGAGAAACTCTTATGTTTGTATGTGTTTTTCAATAACTGCCATATTAACAGAAATTGATGTATTCTAGCAGGAAGTAAAATTATTTAGCCACGTGTGTTCCTCTCACTCATACATTATATTTCATTTTATTTTTCAAGTGATTGTCATTAATTTGCTAAGAAGTTGTTTTTCTTGTTTCAGACTGAAAGCAGAGATGCCATTTTATAAGCACTGAGAAGAGCCAGGCATCCTGAATATGTCTTTGACATATTTTTGTGTATTCTAAGTTGCTTTATCAGTCATTAAAGCTCAGCTTGCTGCACTTAAAAATCTTGGCCTTGGTTCTATAAGCATGCATATGCCTTGCTTTATGCATATAAGCACTCCCATTGAAATCAATATTCATCCACATTACATTAAGTACACACATAAGTGTTTGCAGGATTGAGGCTGCCATTTATTTTTTTATCTGCATTCATACTATTTTCTGCGTGGTGTGTATTGTAGTCTTTCGAGTAAATGATTCATAGAGTGAATAGGACTCTTCAGATCCCATTCCTCACCGAGTGATACAATTTCTTGTGTACTGCCAGGACCCACTCAAGTTTTTCAATCTTCACATTCACTTCCACTATTCCAAGTCTCCTCCCAGGAGCAAAATGAAATTTTGTAGCAATGACACAGAAGATTCACGGGGTACATACAGGGAGATGTTGAAGACTAAGAGTGATTTGTAAGGGTGAGGTGAATGTGGAACTAGAAAAGCCAGGACACGTTTTGGAGAGCGGTGTGTGTTGCAGGAGTCGTCTGTGAAGTTTCAGCACGGCTTTGCAATCTGAAAGGAGACAGATAGAAGCTCTGCAGGTTTTGGGTGAGAGAGGGAAGACTGCTGTTCTTCGTAGCTGTATACCTTGCCTGGTCCTAAGATGGCTGTGGATCATCTATTTATTTGCACGATCAGTAAAAATGGGCTTCAGGGAGGCTTTATCCCTGAGATGTGTAACCGAATGCTCTCATGGCTCTCTAATCTGCCTTTCTGAGGGAAAGAAAGATTCTGAGACTGAATCTTGGAAAGTTTCGATAGCAATAGTCTGCTTTAAATTTTAGACTATTACAGAACAAATCTTTTCCTTTTACTGTTTTCACAGAATCACAGAGTTGTAGCAGTTGGAAGGGACCTCTGGAGGTCATCTAGCCTAACGCCCCTGCTAAAGCAGGTTCCCTAGAGTAGGTTACACAGGAAAATACCCAGGCGGGTTTTAAATATCTCCAGAGAAGGAAATTCTACAACCTCTCTGGACAGCCTGCTCAATGCTCTTTCACCCTCAAGTAGTTTTTCCTCATGTTTGTATGGAACTTCCTATAGCAGATCTCAGAGGGTTATTATCAGTGGTGCAGAGTCTAGTTAGAGGCCTGTAGCTAGCAGTGTTCCCCAGGGATCAGTGCCAGGTTCTGGTCTTGTTCAACATCTTCATCACTGACTTGGATGAGTGTATAGAATACAANCCTGCTAAAGCAGGTTCCCTAGAGTAGGTTACACAGGAAAATACCCAGGCGGGTTTTAAATATCTCCAGAGAAGGAAATTCTACAACCTCTCTGGACAGCCTGCTCAATGCTCTTTCACCCTCACGTAGTTTTTCCTCATGTTTGTATGGAACTTCCTATCGCAGATCTCAGAGGGTTATTATCAGTGGTGCAGAGTCTAGTTAGAGGCCTGTAGCTAGCAGTGTTCCCCAGGGATCAGTGCCAGGTTCTGGTCTTGTTCAACATCTTCATCACTGACTTGGATGAGTGTATAGAATATAACCTCAGCAAGTCTGCTGATCATACAAAGCTGAAAGGAGTTTATGCCCATTGCCCCTCAATCTGTTTTTGGATACCATTGGAAAGAGCCTGGCCCTATCCACTTGACTCTCAGCCTTTAGATATTTATTAGCATTGATAAGATCCCCTCTGTGTCTTCTCTTCTCTGGGCTGAACAATCCCAGGTATCTCAGCCTTTCCTCATAAGGGGTGCTCCAGACACCTAATCACTTTTGTGGCCCTCCGCTGGACTCTCTCCAGAACTTCCTTGTCTTTCTTGAACTGGGGAGCCCAGAACTGGACACAGAATTATAGATTAGGCCTAACCAGGGCAGAAAACATCCTTGCTGTTTAAGGTCAGGTTGGACGGGGCCCTGGGAAGCCTGATCTAGTGGGTGGTAACCCTGCCCACAGCGAGGGTTTGGAACTAGATGATCTTTAAAATCCCTTCCAACTTAAGCTGTTTTATGATTCTATGATTCTCCCTCAATCTGCTGGCCATGCTCTTTGTAATGTGCCTCAGGATACCTTTGGCCTTCTTGGCTTCAAAGGCATGCTGCTGGGTCCTGGCCAGCCTGTTGTCCACCAAGATACCCATGTCCTTCTTCAAAGAGCTCCTTTCCAGCTGGTCAGCCTCTAACCTATACTGATGCATGCAGTTATTCCTCCCCATATGTAGTGCTCTGCACCTTTTTCAGCATAGCTGAACCTCATAAGGTTTCTCTCTGCCCAACTCTCCAGCCTGTCCAGGTCTCAATGAATGGCAGCACAGCCTTCTAGTGTGTTAGCAACTCCTCTCAGCTTTGTATCATCAGCAAACTTGCTGAAGTTGTATTCTATCCATTCATCCAGGTCATTGATGAAGATGTTGAACAAGACCAGGGCCAGTACTGACTCCTACTGAACACCACTAGCTACAGGCCTCCAACTGGACTCTGTGCCACTGATTATAACCCTCTGAGCAGTGCCAGTCAACCAGTTCTCAATCCACCTCACTGTCCACTTGTCTATTCCACACCTCCTAAGCTTACCTGTGAGGATATTATGGGAGACGGTGTCAAAAGCTCTGCTGAAGTCAAGGCAGACAACAACAACTGCTCTCCCCTCATTTACCCAGTCAGTAATGTTGTTATAGAAGGCTACCTGATTGGTAGAAGAAAACATTATTTCTTCTTGTTGAATCCATGTTGACTACTCCTGATAATCTTCTTTTCTTTCACTTGATTGGAGGTGACATCCAGAATAAGTTGATTCATCTGACCTTCCCAGGGATGTAGGTGACACTGACTGGCCTGCAGTTTCTCAGCTTCTTGTCCTTTTTGAAGACTGGTGTGACAATGGCTTTCCTCCAGCCCTCAGGCACCTCTCTTATTCCCCACAATCTTTCAAAGATGATAGAGACTCGCTTAGGAATCACTTCTGACAGCACTCGTGCGTGCATCCCAGTGGGACCTGTGGATTTGTGCATGTCAGGTTTGCCTAGATGATCTCTGACCAGTTCATCTTTGACCAAGAGGAAGTCTTCCTTTCCCCAGACTCTCTCTCTTTTCTCCAGAATCTGGGATTCCTGAGGGGCAGTCTTAGAAATAAACACTGAAGCAAAGAAGGCATTCAGTAACTCCGTCTTCTCAGTGTCCTCCATTACCAGGGCATTTTGTATTAGTATCATGACGGATGACTTAAAAGTTGTATGGGAAAGAGGACTTTATGCCTTTTATTAGATCTTGTTTGTCAGGCTATTTAATCTTTCATTTTTCCAAGAGATTTCGTTTATAACGAAACACTTTTTTCATCAACTCATATCAATTATGAAAATACTCCATTTTATAAAAAATAAGACTTTTTAAAAAAATCAGATTTGTTTTCTGCCATTTGTGCTGGCTGTCTATGTTTCAGTCTTCCGCAATGAAAAAAGAGACCAATCATTTTTATTGCTGTTTACAGTCACTTTTGTAAGATTTCATGTGCCAACACTGGAATCTTTCACTTGTTATTGTGGTAGGACAGTTTAGCCTTATATTTAACTTTTTGTAACAGCATTTAAAAGTAAAATATGGAAACATTTGTGATGTTAAAATTATGTTTACAAATCTGAAATGCTATGAAAAACTTGAAAATATTACTGCAAATCTGAAGAACTACAATATTTTATATTTGTTCAGCAGCTTTGGACTTGGCTCATCATTCATTATTTTTCCCATCCAACGTTTTGCAGTGTGGGAATCTCTTTAGTAGAAGATCAAGTTGAATTTGGTTCTCCAGTTTATTAAGTATGTGAGTATAGATTCTAATCAGTTATGCCCTACTAATTTCTGCACATTTCAGTATCCTTGAATTTAAAAACTGTAGAACTGTACTTGAAAAACACCTTTGCCAGATTTTCTAAAATAAAAAAATTTTTATTCCCTAAAAACTTTGTTTCATTAAATCTGACTACATGTGGCTACAAAAAGGCTACTATCTTATACACACTCATTGATCAGATCTGACAGATTTTTCTAATCTATAATAAGCAATATTTCTCATAATAAGACATAAAAATAGAGCATGAATTTACATGACACACCACAGAATATCAGCGTATACAAACTCATTTAAATTTCCAAGCCCTTAGAGCTATGTTAAATTTTTTCACTATTAAGTAGTTTCCAATTTTAATCCCCATTTATTGTTAGGTGAAACCACAACACAAGCATACAATACATTACAGCCTGCACTGGCAGAAGTGTCCCAGTGGTACAGCTATGCTCTCCTCCTCCAGAGGGCAGTGGATTTTGCAGCCGCTTCTCCATCCCCTGAATCACTGCAACCAACATCTGGTTGGTTCCAGTGTTGAGAGAATCCCAACAACAGGGCAGTGGGGGTAGGGAATTTCTTCTGGTTGAAAGTAGGATTTGGCTTCAATTATATATAATATATTACAAAAAAAAAAAAAAAAGAGAGAGAGAGTGAGCATGGGGGAGGTTGGTTTTATGAGTCATACACTCTTTAATTTATAGGCTTGTATTATACTTATGACCACTAAATGCCTGGAGTTAGCTACAGTTCCAGAACGCTCTCTTTTCCACTCTCACGTAACCACTAATACTATTTTAGTTCAAGTGCAAGTATATAGCATTGTTTTTTGGTTTTGTTTACTTTTTTCTGATTTTCTTTGTCAGGATGAAAAAGAAGGAGGAGTGTGGTGGGAAAGTATTCATTTCTCATGTAGTGGTCTCCAAATACATTATAAACTTTCATTGCTTTGGAAAGTGTTACAGAGTCAGATTGATTTGTATTTGTGAAAGAGAGATAGATGGGAACTTCTGAGGAGAAGCTGTGATGGTCAGAACATTCCATATGGTCACAAGCAGCCTTTCTCCCTTGTCTCAAGAAACCTGTTTTTGAGAGTAAATAACTGAATGAAAACGAATTTCTTGGAAAACTGTTGTAATTCAATGCATGTTAACAAAAGCTTTTACAATAGCCCCAGTCACACTGGGATTTCTGAAAGAATTACTTCAAACAAATATCAGTTTTTAATTGAGAGGGTGATGATGGTGCAGACTTTTTTTTTTTTCCCCCCTGAAGTGGAAAATACTGCAACATTCAGAGGCCAAAGAGAGTGTACCTCCTTTAATAAATAAGAAAGCATAAATAAGAAAGGAGAACTGGTTACAACATATATGGAGAAGGCTGAGGTATTTAATGAGTTATTTGCCTCAGTCTTCACTGGCAGCCAGGATTCTCATATTTCTCACATCTCTGAACCTCTATATGTGAACTGGGGGAGTAAATCCCCACCACCACCATAAGGGCAGAGCAAGTCCAAGATCTCCTCATGAGAGTAAATGTGTACAAATCTATGAGGCCGGATGACATGCATCCCTGGGTCCTGAAGGAGATGGCTGATGTGGTTGCCAAGACGCTTTCTGTCTTTTATGAAAAGTCATGGCTGTCAAGTGAAGTCCCCGGTGACTGGAAAAAGGGAAACGTCACTCCCATTTTGAGAAAGGGAGGAAGGAGGATCTGGGGAACTAGAGGCCAATGACTCTCACCTCTGTGCCTGGGAAGATCATGGAACAGACCCTCCTGGAAGACATGTTAAGGCACATAAGAGATGAGTGGATGATCCAAGACAGCCAGCACTGCTTCACTAAGGGAAGGCCACGCCTGACAAATCTGGTGGCCTTCTATGATGGGGTGATGGCATCGGTAGACAAAGGGAAAGCAACTGATGTCATCTACCTGGACCTGTGCAAGACCTTTGAGATGGTCCCCCACCACATCCTTACCTCTAAATCGGAGATATGGACTTGAAGGGTGGACTATTCGGTGGATAAGGAATTGGCTGAAAGGCCACAGGCAGAGAGGGTTGTGTCCAGGTGGAGGCTGGTAATGAGCGGTGTCCCCCAGGGGTCTGTCTTGGGACCAGTGCTCTTTAACATCTTTATCAGTTACATCCATGAAGGAATTGAGTGCACCTCTCCTATGAAGACAGGCTGAGGGAGCTGGGCTTGTGCAGCCTGAAGAAGAGAAGGCTGCAGGGAGAACTCATTGCAGCCTTCCAGTATTTAAAGGGAGGTTATAAACAGGAGGGAAATCAACTTTTTACAAGGGTAGATAGTGATAGGATGAAGGAGTATGGTTTTAAGCTGAAGGAGGGAAGGTTTAGATTGGAAGTCAGGGAGAAGTCCTTCACTGAGAGAGTGGTGAGGTGCTGAAACAGGCAGCCCAGAGAGGTTGTGGATGCCCCATTCCTGGAGGTGTTCAAGGCCAGGTTGGACGGGGCCCTGGGCAACCTGATCTAGTACCAGATCTGGAGGTTAGAACTTGATGATCCTTAGGGTCCCTTCCAACCCAGGCCATTCTATGATTCTTTGATTCACAGTGCTTTCATTTATAATTCCTACCAGACATTCTAGCTCTAAAACCTCCTAGGCTAAATCACAAAATCACAAAACAGCTGAGATTGGAGAGAACCTCTGGAGATCGTCTAGTTTGACCTGTGTTCTCAGCAGAGCTAACCAGAGCAGGTTCCTCAGGGCTCTATCCAGTGAGGTTTTGAAGATCTCCAAGGATGGAGACTATACAGTCTTAGCAGGAAACATTCCAGTTGTCAACCACTCACAGTTTTCTTACAGTTGAGCAAAACTTTCTATAATCCAAAATTTCCATATAACATTTGTTCCCATTGCCTCTTGTCTTTTCACTGGACAACACTGAGAAGAGTTTTTACACTCTACCCTAAATCAGGTATTTATACACACTAATAAGATCCCTTTGAACCTCTTCTTCTAGAGACTCAACACTTCTAGCTCTCGCAGTCTCACTTCATGTGAAAAAAGCTCCTGACCCTTTAATAATCTGTATGTCCCTTCACTGAACATGCTTCAGAATGTTCATGTCCTTTTTGCACTAGGGAGCCCAGAACTTGAACCAGCCTTCCAGGTGTGTCTCACCAGTGCTGAGTAGAGAGGAAGGATTTCCTTTGTTAACCTAATAGCAATGGTTTCCCTAGTGAAGCCCAGGAAGCTGTTGACCTTCTTTACTGTGAGGAGTCATTGCTCTCTCATGCTCATTTTGTTGTCTATCAGGACCAAAAGTTTCTTCTTTCCAAAGCTGCTTTCCAGCTGGAGAGCCCCTAGTGCATATTAGCACATAAGTTATTCCTCCCCAGGTGCACGATTGTGTCTTTACCTTTGTTGAACTACATGAGATTCCTCTCAGCCCAGTTCTGCAGGCTATCAAGATGGCTGTATATCCACCTGGTGTACCAGTCACTCTTCCCAATTTTCTAGGATCTGCAAAGTCTGTCCCGTCGTCCAAGTCGTTAGTGAAGATATTGAACTGTGCTGGCCTCAATATAGACCCCTGGGCTGCACTATTAGCAACTGGCCTCCAGATGGACTTTGTGATACTGATCACAACACTTTAAACCCAGCAGTTCAGACAGCTTTCAGTCCATCTCACTGCTCACTTATCTAGTCAACACTTTATCAATTTGTCTATCAGGATATTATGGGAATCTTAGAAATCAAGCAATGAGCTCACAATTTATCTAGCTTTCTTTTTGCTGCTGATACACCTGTAGATGCCCTCTTGTTGCCCCTCACATCCCTGGTTAGATTCCACTACATATGGGCTTTGGCTTTCCTAGTCATATCCCTGTGCACTCAGACAGTGTCTCTGTCCTCCTTCTGGGTGACCTGTTCCTGCTTCTTTCTCTTATTTTCTCTCTTATTTTCTTCTCTTTTATGTCTTTTTCTTTTTTTTTTCCCCTTTCCTGGCACTCCCTGTTCATCCAGCTCCCTGTGACTTCCTGTGTGTAGGGATGGACAGTTTCTGAACTTGGAGGAGGAGATCCTTGAAAATCAACCTGCTTTCCTCGAGCCCCTTTCTCTATTGGACCATAACCCATGGGATTCTTCCAAGCAGGTCACTTAATAGGCCAAAGTCTGTTCTCCTTAAATCCAAAGCTGTGATTCTAAATTCAAAACATTTAGATGAATCACACTGGAATGTATAGACCAAGCAGATAAAACTGTGACTTCTTACTGTGACTTCTTATCAGAGAAGCATGAGTGTTTTGTGGTTTGGGGTGGTTTTTCTCTCTCTCTTTTTTTTTTTTTTT